>JANTPZ010138181.1:10979-46501 GCA_025593235.1 Vachellia pachyceras
TATTGTGAAATGATCTTAATGATGTGCATGACTTGATTATACTTATTACATTGTTGAAATGTGTTTATGAGTGATGTTATGCTATGGCCATATGCATTGATATGTGCTTGATACACATTTTACAATGTTACACATTTCTACATGAACTTGAAGAATGTCATGCAATTTTCTATGTATGTTAGTAAACTTTGCTATTGGGATTTCCAAAAATCTCACTCTCCCCCACCAACCATTTTTAGGTACAAATTCTTCAAAGGGTAAGCAGAAAATGCATGATGCATGAAGCAAGGATTTACATGTTTATGTATATGGAATTATGTTGTAAAGTTTATGTTATTTGGGACTTAAACATATGATGTAATATGTAGTTAACCATGAATGTTTGGTTGATATGTGATGGATTATGTATGCTTAAAGGACTCCCATTTTCATGATCAAACATGATTAAAAGAGGTTTAGAAGTTAGGGTTTCAAATTATGAAGTTTGAAAATGATAAGTTTGACTAATTGTCAAAGTGAAGTTGGTCAAACCCCTAACTTTGACCTGTCGTGAAATAGAACAAATGGACTCCAAATAAGTTGAAATTTTCCAGAAAAATAGTTCACATTGCGAGCTTTAAAACAAGCCAAAGAACACTGGATTTTGGAGTTTTGTATAGAAAGTTATGATGTTCCAAATTTGGAAGAAAATCACTGAAAAATCTGGAAAAATTGAAAAATTACCAAATGAACAGTACATTTTTACGCGTTAAACTGTATCAAATGGGCAAGCTAATCACTCAATGAGTATTTTTCCCTTATATAGGAACTTATAAGTTTCAAATAGAAATTGGAAGCACTCAATTTCGATTTTTCTAGAATTAGTTATGAATTTTCAAAATTGGTCCTGAAAGCTGTGAATAGTAACTTTCAAAAGTTGAGAATTTTAAATTTGAACCTTTTGGACTTTTTGATCAAATTGAGGCTTCCCTTTGGTTCCAAATCAATATAAAATGAAGCTAAAGGCAAGGTTAAGGTGTGTCACATGCTAGGTGATTGAGCTTTATTTATACCTCTTTTGTACTTGAATTTCCAGAGTTTTTGATTCAATTTTATCCCTTCATGACCCTTCTTGTGCTTAAATTGAGATTTAGAGTTGTTGATCTGGATTAGTGTGATTTTGGGTGCATATGCCATGAATAATGATATAATTGTGCTTAAATTCCATCATGAGCAAATGATACCTCAAATATTTGCTATTTCATTTCAAGAACTCTAAACAAGAACATGAGGAAACAGCTCTGGGAAAGTTTGCCGCGGTGTAATTCATAGTTCACCACGGCCAAAGTTCAATCAGACGAGCATGAACTCTCAAGAGAGGTTCGCTTCGGTGAAACTTCATGTTTGCCGTGACGAATATCACGCATCAGCACCAGATTATGCTCCAAAAGGAAAATCAACCCGACTTGCCTTCTTGGATCTGACCCTGGACGGTTAGTATAACCTAATTAGGGTAAGTTTCAGGGAGAGGAGGAATGATGGAGGCAGCAAAAATACAAAATCCATATTCTCTCATTTTCTCTTTACTCACAACCCTAATCTCACCATCTATCCACCCATGCACCTCCAATCATCCATTCGGAGCTCGATTTTACATCAAATGAGTAGCTGAGCATCTCCCTTCCTCTTGAAGATGAAGATAGTCTGAGTTCAAAGTTCCAAAATGGGAGTATTAATTTTCAATCTGCATTTATGTTATGGATTACTTGGTTTATGAGTTAGAACTTGTAATTTGTACGTAGATATTTGGTCTCGGTCGAGCCAAACTTGGATTATTTGTGTAGTGAACTTGTTTTGTGTTTGACGTGGTAGGATGAAGTCTCATCCCTACCTATTCAATGAAATCTTCATTGTTCTATTCTATCTTCATAGTTGTGCTTGATTTTAGAGGTAATGTTGTGTTGAGTTGAATTTTTCACTTTGCGAATTCTATACACACACTAAGTGTTTTTAAATGGTTTCATGGAATGGAGTTCATTACATGGAATTTCTGACCTAGCGAGTTGTTGGGGTTTTCATTACGAAACTTAGTGCGAAAACTAATTCCTTCCCTAATCTTTTGCGAACTATGATGACCTAATTCATTTTCAAGAGGAAATCCATCATCAAACACTTTTACATCTCAATCCTGTTTTGTTGCTTCCAAACCATAGAAAATACCAAAAACAATTTTTACTTTGTATTTACTCTTTAGGTACATAGCAATTTTGAATAAAAAACAGTGTTCATTTGCAAAACTAACTTAAACACAAGCTAAAATCTAGTGGTATACAAAGCTCCGGAGAGAACGACCCTGGGGTTGCACCTTGTGCAATCCTTGGAAATCACAAATGTTTTGATCCATTTTCAAGGCTAGACAACGACAAAGTTTTATAATATGTGGTGTAGTCGGATCACTGGGTCAGGATTATATTTCTTTAACTGAGAAATGTGGAAGACATTATGAATCAGACTCAAGTTTGGGAGTAAGGCTAACCGATAGGCTACTAGTCCGAGTTTGTCTAAAATTTGGAATGGCCCAATATACTTTGGACTAAGCTTTTTCATCCTTAAAGATCGACATACTCCTGCTGTTGGAGATACTCGGAGAAAAACAAGATCTTCGACTTCAAACTCTAAAGGTTATCTTCTCTGATCTGCGTAACTCTTCTGTCGACTTTGAGTTGCTTGTAGCTTCTTCTTTATCATCTCTACCTTAGCAGTCGTACGATCTACCAACTCTAGACCGTACATGTCTCTTTCTTTTAACTCTATCCAACATAAAGGAGACATGCAATTCCTTCCATATAGTGCTTCATAAGGCACCATCTCTATACTGGAGTGATAATTGTTATTATAAGAAAATTCAGCTAACGGCAAATATGCATTCCAACTTCCTTTCAGTTCCAGCACACACGCTCGCAACATATCTTCGAGCGTTTGTATCGTTCTCTCTGACTGTGCATCCGTCTGTGGATGATAAGCTATGCAAAAACTTAAGTGGAAAGATAATGGCTTTGGTGGATCTGGTGGAGAAAATGGAATCTCGAAGGGCGGTGTATATAAGATGGGGGATATCAAACTCGAGATTCCATTTGAGATGAAGGTAAGGTTTGGCCTCTGGTCGACACTTGGCCCTCTTGATGTTCATCTCAGTCCTACGAGGAATGTGACACATCCTTTCTCTGGTTCCAAAGTGTATGGACAATAGCGTCAGCAGGGCAGTTGGCTCTCATGAACTGGGTATAGTGGTCAACATCGCACATCGGAAGCTCGTAACGTAATATCCATAATTTTACTGCTAACTGAAATAAATGTTAATCTGGTAATTATGAAATGAATTAGAACTCAGAGATAGATAGTATTTAAAGAGAGAAAGGTTATGGGCCGGAAGTCGCAAAGTCAGACATGGCCTAGTGAATGGAATTCTGTAGGAACTCCAAAGTTAAGCATGCTCATCCTGGAGTAATGTGAGGATGGGTGACCTTCTGGGAAGGACCCATATGTCATTTAATAAAAAGACCAAGGACATAAAGGTCTTTAAGTGTTAAAGTAAGGGTAAAATGGGCATTATGAAAGATTAGAGAAAGTAAGGGCAAAATGGTAAATAAGAGAAAAAGGAAGGGCATTTTCGTCATTTGACAAAGTCAAAGTCAAAAGTCAACTGTTGACCAGAAATTTACAGATGCCCAATAGACAGAGCTCGACTAGCTGATCATAACCGTGAATAACAGATTTTCCAGATTCTGACTAGATTTTTGTCTATATAATTTTAAAGGGCATAAAAGGGAAAAATAATTATTTAAGATATCAGGAGTTCTCAAAGATCAGAGACCAGAGTATAGAAAAAATAAGTGAATTTTATAGTATTTATAAAATTATTGCCCAACATACGATAAATGCGATTTTCCCGAATATGGGGAAAAAGACCCGAAAATCCCCGAAATGTAATTTATTTCAAAAATTAATTTTAGAAAATCTAGATGGCATTTTGGGAAAAGGAAAAGTGCTAGAGTATCAGTAGAAAATATAGTAATTTTTAAGGCCCTAAAAGTATTTTGCCCTCTGATTGCACATTTTCAGGGGTTTTGGACAAGATAAAATAACCCTATTAATTTTGATGAGATCAAGGGGTATTTTGGGGATAATAATTTTGCCATATTCAAGAGGAAAATATGGAGATTAAATGAGGAAGAAACCATCTCCAGAAAAGTAGAAAAAGATTTACCGAAATAAAGTTATATTTACCGGTAAAAAGGGTAATCGGTAAAGGTAACTGGATGGGATTCAGTTTGGTTAGCCTAACCAAGTCTTAACCCCTTAGTTACACTCATTATTAGTCACTTTTAGCTAACCAATGAGAAGCCAACAAATGGTGAAGAGGTGGTGAGATATGAACCCTTAGATTAGCTTCTTTATTCAAGATGAAATCTTAGCCTTCCATCTTTTTATGAAGGATTTTATAAAAGCCTTTTCCCTCCATTTCTTCCCCATTTTGGCTGACTTTCTTGGCTGCAAAAGAGAGAAGAGAAGACGCCATTCCAAGCAAGAACAAGAGGAGAAAACCTTGAGAAAATCAAAGGTAAGAGATGAAAGCACTTGAACTTATACATGATTTTCATCCTTGTGATCTCCTCTACAACTTCCATGGATCAGAATTTGGATTAGGTTTCTCTTTCTCAAGTTTGATAGTTAGGGTTCTTGAGAGCAAAAGTTAGAAAGAGAAGGATTTAGAACTCATGGCTGGTTATAAAAGACTCCTTATGTTGTAAGGAGTGTTTTGATGTATATCTTGTGATTGTTTGGCTCTTGTTTATGGATTTTGAAATTTTGGGATGATGAACCCTAAGGGGAGATGCTGACCAAATTTTTATTTGAGGTAGAAGAGTTGAATTCAAATTATACAATCCATGGAAATGAGTTTGAGATCAAGAATATGTTGGTATATGGGTTGAAAGTTGTAAAAATCATGTGGTTGTTGTTGTGAAGGGTGTCTTGGCCTTGGCTGGAATTTGGGGAAGGAATGTTGTTTTGATGATTTTGATGTTTCCAATGGCTTTAAAATGAGTTTTTGTGTAGGGTAAAAGTGAGCACAAGTTTAAGGGAGCATTAGAAAATATTAAAGACAAGTTTGATATCTTAAGGCTTATATAATCCAAGGGGATGATTAAGGGAGTTTTACATTGATTTTTGCCTTGGAAATGGCTTGTGTTTGATGGCGATAATGTTTTGAATTGTGTAGGCAAGAGTTTGGTGAAAGGAATTAGTTCCTCAAGTGATCAAGAGAGCATTCAAGCTAAAGAGAAATTAAGGGCTAAAGGTAGCAAGACCATCTAACTCTAGTCTAAATTGTTATGAAAATCTCTTTTGAATTATGCATGACTTGATTTGAGAATTTATGATGATGAAAGTGTGGATGTGTGCATTTGTATGCTATGGCCATATGCATTTATGTGTCTCATGTTGCACTTTTATGAATCCACTTTTATATAGTAAATTGTCATGCATTTATGTAATATGTTAGATAGTTTTGCTATTGAGATTTCCAAAAATCTCATTCTCCCCCACTAACCATTTTTAGGTGGAAGCTCATCAAAGGGTAAGGGCAAGCTAAATGATGCATGAAGCAAGTTTTATGTTGCTTTTTGGATGGATGTTTGGTCATGTAATTTAACTACCCTTAAGATTATTATGTTGTGTAATTATGTAAATTAAATTCTTACATTTGTGGTAGCCATGAAGTAGTGAATGTATGCTTTAGATATTCATAAATGCATGGTTAAACATGATCAAAAGAGGCTTAGAAGTTAGTATGCACAAATATGAAGTTAAGTACTAACAAGTTAACTAAATGGTAAATGTAAGATTGGTCAAACCCCATACTTTGGTATGACATGAAATAGGGCAAATGAACTCCAAATGCGTTGAATTTTTACAGAAAAATATTTCATATTGCAAGCTTTAAAATGAGCTAAAGAACACGGAATGTGGAGTTTTGTACAAAAAGTTATGATGTTCCAAAGTTTGAAGAAAATCACTGGAAAACCTGGAAAAATCAAAAATTACCAAATGAACAGTGATACTTTACGCAATAAAATGGATTAATTGGGCAAGATAATGACCCAATGAGTATTTTTAACCCATAGAGGATCTTATAAGCTTCAAATAGAAATTGGAAGCACTCAATTTTGATTTTTCTAGAATTAGTTATGAATTTTCAAAATTGAGCCAAAATCCTGTGAATAGTAACTTTCAAAATCAATTTTTCATCTTTGATTTCCTATGAACTTTTTGGATATTCAAGGCCTAAAACTAGTTCCAACTTTTTTATAAAATGACCTTTAAAGGATAGTTAAGGTGTGTTACAAGTAATGGGTACGGATAGTGTGTGGGCTAATGGCGTGAAACATCCTAACCTCCTTAAAATCAATCCTCAAGTTATGGTTGAGGTGGCCATAGGTGTAAAAGTGGTGGACAAAAGTGAGGTTACCCTCCCCCCTTTACGGGCTAACTCTGTAAGATCGGATTGACTGAGCAGTTGACAAATGAGTTATTTGAAGGGGTTAAGGGAAAAGTCCACTCTTTGAGTAAAGGTCGTTTCTCAGTTGTTTCAAACAACTCCTCATTGTCACCAAAAAAAAAACAACTCCTCATATGTGGCTACAGGGTCCGAGCTAGAGGATGAGACTACGATTGGGTATTTTTTTGGAGACAGACCAAGCAAAGAACACAAAACTAAATTAATAATGGAAAAATAAAATCCTAGAAATAGAAGATCAAGAAAAAGGGTCAAATTTGGTTACCAGATGAAGTTAGTTGAGGCCAAAATCAATATTGGTCACGGCAAAAATCAACTTTAGTCATGGTAAATGGAAACATTGGTCGCGGCAAAAGTTTCTAGAACTCAAAGGGTTACAGGCGACTCAAACTGTGAAGGGCGATGGAGGTTGACTGGGGAAGGGGTTTCAAGGAAGAGAAGGGGGCAGGCATGTAGGGGGTGGGCGATGGTGAAGAGCGATGATGGCGACATTGATAGGAGGCAGAGGTGACGACAATAGAATGGGATGGACAAAGTGGAGAGTTTTACTGCGGTGAAAAGTGACCATAAACCTATCTTTTAGTCATGGCAAAACACATCAAAGATAATACATTTATGATGTTTACCATGGTGAATTTAAGAATTGGTCGCGGCAAACACCTCCCAAGAGGAAACTTCTAGTAACCAAGAAGTTAGCCGCGATGAAATGTAAATTTCGTCGAGGTGAACCTTACCAGATAGAAAAAATGACAATGGTGAAATAGCACATATACTTGATGACTCAATCAAAACACAAACACAAATCACAAGAACAACAAGCAATATTTTCATATCCCAATTAGATGGAGTAAAGTCTAGAGGTAAAGAGAAAATGGAGTTTCATAACCAATTATAAATCTAGCTACACTACTTCCTACTAGAGGGTTCCTCCCCACACTTAAATCACTCACAAATGCATCCAAACATTTTACAGCAATCATAGAGCAAGAATAAATGAAAGAGTAAAGGAAAGGAACAACTTGAGAGTTATGGTGGTTTAAGAGTCTTATGGTAGAGCTTGAGGAGATGTCCATTGACCTTCATTGTGGCTACAGTTTGCTCATCTAGTAGATCTACCATCTCGAAACTATGCACCTTCATGACCAAGTATGACCCGTCCTATCGATCATTGAATTTGCCTGGTTTGAAACTAAAACGGGATTTGAAAAGCAGCACTTGATCTCTCACATTGAAATACTTTCTTAAGATTCCCATATCATACACTAACTTGGCTTTCTCCTTATACATCTTTGAATTTTTATATGCCTCCAATCTCAGCTCTTTCATTTCATGCAATTACAGCTTTCTCTCAATTCCCAATGATTTCATGTCCATGTTGCACTGCTTTAACGTCCAATATGCTTTGTGCTCAAGCTCCACTGGAAGGTGGTATGACTTTCCAAACACTAACTGGTAGGGTGACATCCCGATTGGTGATTTGTATGTAGTCCTATAAGCCTATAATGCTTCTTCCAAGTGCAAGCTCTAATTCTTCTTTGATGGTTTTACCACTTTCTCCAGGATTCACTCGACTTCCCGGTTAGACACCTCAGATTGACAATTGGTTTGTAGGTGGTATGCAGTGGAGACTTTGTGGGCGACACCAAATTTTGAACAATTTGTTCATGACTTTATTGTGAAAATGGGTGCCCCTATCACTCACTATGGCTTTAGAAATCCCAAACCTACAGAAAATGTTTGACTTGACAAATTTTAACACCGCTTGAGCAATGTCTTTCCTAGTAGGAATTGCTTCTATCCATTTGGAAACATAATCCACTACTAGAAGTATATAGACAAAACCAAAGGATGAAGAAAAAGAACCCATAAGATTGATAGCCCAAACATAAAAAATTTCACAAAACATCAAAGGTTGTTGCGGTATCTCATGCCTTTTACCTAGTCCCTCAAAACATTAGCATATGTCACAAGAGTGACAAAAGAGATAGGAATCTTTAAACAAGGTGGGTTAGTAAATCCGGAGTCTAAAATTTTCTTAGATGTTCTCCTTATACTAAAATGACCACCACAAACCATTGAATGGCAAGCTGAGATAATTGGCTCAAACTTTTCATTTGAGATGTATTTTTTGATGACCTGATTACTACACATCCACCATAGGTGAGGGACGTCCTATATGTAGTGCCGAGACTCGCTTCTAAACTTTTATGCCTGATATGAAGTCATAAAGGGAGGAGTGAATCCAGTAACAAGATAATTCACAATATGAGCATACCAAGGCTCTCTCACTATTAAAGCACACAAATTTGAATCGGGAAAGGAATCATAAGTTAGATCAGAAGAATATACTCCCCTTATGTCATCCAGTAGCATGCTTAGATGATCTACTACTTGATTCATAGCTCCTAGCCTGTCCTTAATCTCTATGTCAAATTCTTGGAGAAGCAAAGGTCATCTAATCAATCGTGGCTTGGACTGAGGTTTCTTGAGCAAGTATCTTACAGCTGCATGATAAGTGAAAACAAGGACATGAGAATTCAAGATGTATTGCCCAAATTTCTCCAAAGCAAAAACTATGGCAAATAGTTTCTTTTCAGTTGTAGTGTAATTCATTTAAGCTGAGTCCAATGTTTTTTATAGCATAATTAGAGGCATCACATAAGAGCTTAAATGGTAAATCCCTATTTAGGGCAATCAAGATAGGTGAAGAAATAAGTTTAGCTTTTAGCTCATCAAATTTAGCATCTTTTTACAATAGGTTAGAAAGAGGTAAGACAATTTTATTGAAATCTTTGATAAATCGCCCATAGAACCCTGCATGCCCAAATGAAGATCGAATGTCCTTCACACATCTAGGGTAAACCAAGGAAGATATTTGTAATAACCATATGTTACTTAATTAGCTTCATAATAGATCATTATTGAACCACTTTTGAGCCTTGCATAATTTAAAATGACTAAATAATTGAAATTTCAATACTTTCCTCAAGTTACTATTCATTTGGTCAAAACTTTCAGTTTCTCGCCCAACTTTGAAAATTCATAACTAATTCTAGAAAAATTAAAATTGAGTGGTTCCAATTTCTATATGAATATTATAACATTCCATATAGGCTAAAAATACTCATTTGTCCAAAAAATGCTCAATCAATACAATTTATTGCATGAAGTTACATTGTTTATATGGTTATTTTCCAATTTTCCAGGTTTTTCTCTTAACTTTGAAAAGCTATAACTTCTTGTGTATATGTAAAAATTTAGTGATCTTGACCTCATTTTAAAGTTCACAATATGAATTATATTTCTGGAAAATTTTAGCACAATTGTACTTAGTTTACTCTTTTTCCCTGTAGCTCAAATTTGTGAACTTATTAGGGGTGTTGGACCCCTTTTTTTAGAACTTCATCACTTCCCAAAAAACTCTTTCAAATCATACTTGTCTTTTTCAACATTGCTTAACTTAACTAGTTCCTCTACACATAATCATACATGCTCATTAAGTAGGGGTTTAAGTAATACAACAAGTCTAACATACTTATATATGTACATATAGCAATATTACATAACTTGGCATTCAAAATAACCATACTCTATTCTTCACTCACCTTGCCTTTGCCCTTACTTGAACTTGGACCTAAGAATGGTTAGTTTGGAAGAATGAGATTTCAAAGTAATCCTAATAGTAAAAGCACTAACATAAACACCAATTGCATGACAATCATTTATGACTTGCTTGCATATGCATGAACATGTGAGATATTAAATTTGCTAGTTTGCATGCAATCAAAACATACCAATAACACTTCATTACATGTTCAAACATCACAATTTTTGCCATGTATTAAAACTGAATCACAAACAACTATGAAAGCAATTATTACTGCAAAGTTAGTGGTTTTTGCTACCTCATTCTTCCACTTGTTCTTGAATTTGAAGGCTCTCTTTTTTATCCTTCCAAGAGAGTTCTTTGGTATTTTATTTTCATATACACAACATAATATCATGTCTATCAATAACAAGCCAATTCCAAGTCATAAAACACACCATAAACCAAACAAACTTCCCTTTAACCTTAAGAACCCTAAAGCTTTTAAAGTTGCCAAAATTAATTCCAATGCTTTCCAAATTATTTTCTCACTTCCACCCGACACAATTTTTCATTCTAAAGCCAATGGAATCATCAAAATCACACTCCTCCTTACTGTTCTTGGTCTGGCCGAAAACAAAGAGACTTGTAAGCAAGATAATTTTTCAACTTCTATTGCATGTAATTGCATAATCTTGATCTCTTACCTCTTCTCATACATTATTTAACATCAAAACATCACTTTCCATTCAAATAGAAAATTGGACAGCACCTCCCATAGGGTTTTGAGATTCCAAAATTTCAAATACAACAACAACCAACACAAACTATACACCAATCAACTCTTTAACTTGCATTGAGTTGTTTGGTACCAATTATTTGAGCTAAATCCCTCTCTTTCTCATTTTCTATCTCAAGAGCCCTAACATTTCAGTAGCTCAAACACAACCAAATCCAAGAAAATAAACCGATAGAAAGGTAGAGGAAGCTCAAAGGATCACAAATATGCTAAGGTTGCAAGAGAGCCCAACTTTCCTTTAACTAATTATTATTTTAAATAGCCAAAAATTAAATGACCAATAAAACTCCTACAACATAAACAAAGGTTATTTTAACTTGAACTGAGCCTCATTTGCTAATCACTGAATTTTCCTCTACCTGATAGTGACATAAAAATTTTCTGATATTTTAGTCATACGTTGACCAAAATGCCCTTAGTCTTTCCTCAAAATGACCATTTTGTCCATATCTTTTTGAAAATGATTATTATGTCCCTTATCTTTTCAAAAATGACACTTATGTCCTTATCTTTTTGAAAATGACATTTATGTCCTTATTTTCTAACATAGCAAATTTGATCATTTCTCTTCATAATTTTCCTTAAATAACTTTTCTACCCTTGACTTCTTTTCCACATCTATCTCTAAGCCCTAATTCAAGATTTCTCATATTCATTTGGCCTTTAATTTTAGTCACTGAAAATATAAATGTTACACAAGGCTTGTTGTGGGTGTTGCATTTGGGAGTTGGATGTTCTAACTCCTCCACCCCTGCTGAAATCTATTTGGTGCCTTGGCATCCTCACTTCTCCAACTGAATTTTGAGTTTTCCTTTCACCCTTTATTGTAAGTGTTAGAATAGGGATCCTACTTTTGATTTGGTCTCTCTTGATACATTACTAAAACCTCTTCATATCTACTTGGGTAATCGCTTGAGATGTGTATGACAGAAACACAAGTATCACAGCTTGGAGCGGTAAGGTCCATAGAATGTTATGGTCTACTCACATTCAAATTTTTCAACTCAACAGTTAGGAGAGACAGTTGATATGTTACTTTACTCTCTAAAGAATCAACCTTCAACTTTAGAGTGCCTATTCTTCGATTATGTGCAGTTGAAGCTCCCAACTCGTGGACTCCTCTAGTGTTTCTCACACTGTATTACTAGTGGTTTAGAGCCATCTTCTTAATCAGTTCTCAAGCCTCTTCAACGGTGAGGTTAATCATTGAACCTCTTGAGGTTGCATCTAGCATCTAGCATCCCTTTCTCTTGACTCTTCAACCATCATAGAAATATTGCACCAATTGCTCATCTGGGATTTGGTGATGAGGGCATATAGATAGAAGGTCTTGGAATCAGTTCCAATAGTCATACAAGGACTCATCAAAATCTTGTAGTGCTAAATATATTTCCTTCATCATGGATGAAGTCTTGGAAGCCGGGAAATTTTTCTCTAGAAAAGCATTCCTCAAATTCCTCTAATCTGATATGCATTTGCTACATGCCTTGGAAGACTCATGTACCACTCCCTTGCCTTTCCTTTCAAAGATAGATGAAATACTTTCCATAGCACTTGATCCAAAGAAGCTCCCACCGGTTTCATGCTCTGAAAGTCATTGATCGTGATTGTAAATGAATGTAGGGTCCTCCCCTATCAAGCCATAGAATTTAGGCAAAGAGTTAATAAGCAATCCTTTAACTCAAAATTAGGGCACGCAGCAAAAACATATCATAATTCACATCAAAAGTTGTGGCTTCCCTAATTGTTATCCTTCTATTGTTAACATTATTCTCCACAATTCTCTCCCCTTCACCATTTCCTCCATTACTACCATTTCCTTGTTGATTAACATTCATGTTTTAGTATGGTCGGTTAGGTGGATTTTCAGCCGTGTTTCTTTCCTCTACTGGATTTCTTTCGGTGTCAAACTCTACTAACCTAGATTCTCTTAAAGTGTGTCCTTCTTCACTAACTACCCTGCTGTTCCCTTCACCTCTCTTCTCCTTACGATTTTTCTAAGGGTTCTCACTATCTCAGGATCGTAAGGTAATAGTTTAGTTTTATGGGGCATACAAAAGTAGCATAAAGAAGATGAATCTCAAAATTAACTTGCAGTACACAATTCAATTAAAAATGTGGAATGGGGTGGATGCAAGTGTATGTGTGAGTGTGTAGCATGTATGTATAGAAAAAGAAAAATAGAGACTCAAAATTGAATTCTAAAAGTTCAGAAATGAAAAGTTGGCCACAGAAAATGATGAAGTTCGTCGTGACAAACTCACCCGATTGGGTCGTGTTTCAGAAAATCAAAGTTTTGCCACGGTAAAGGTTTATATTCATCATGATGAATGGAACCCGAGAGGATGTCCCCCATGAAAAAGAGAAGTTAGCCACGGTGAAGTTCAAAATTCATTGTAACAAACTAGTCCTGAGAGCAATTTTCAATGACCGAGCAAAATTGGCTGCGGTGAAGTTTCAAAATCAGATGCAGAATGCATAAAGTCCAGAGAAATCAGTATCTTTGTTTGTATTTCCAGAAAATTTTGATGCTATGCTATGCAAAAATGCAAACCTATACTATAAACAAATATAGCTAAGAATTCAACTAAAAATTAAAAACAACAAAGAAATTATACAAGCTAGCCTAAAAACTAATTGCTTGGCTCCCCGTAACAACGCCATTTTTTATTTGGATTCTTTGTTTAATGTTTTCACTTTCAAACCACTTGACGTTTTATTTCCTTGGAGATGGATCAAAAAGTTATAATTTCCAAGGATTGCACTATAGGGAGCAACCCCAGGGTCTCTCTCTTAATGAGAGCCTTTTAGCACAATTGATTTAAACCAAGCTTGTGTCCTAAAACTACTAAATAGATTAGGTGTTTCTATTTGCAAAACTTTAATTTGAAATTGACATAAGAAATAACTGAAATGTATACTCTTTTTGGATTTTGTGGGAAATGCATAAAGATAAGTGGATAAACACAAATTATATTGATGATAGGTTCATCTTAAAGATGGTTTAGCTATCATAGTTTAAAATAATGAGGTGGAGTTGCAATTCACTAAGTTTCTTAATGAAAAACCCCAACAACTCCTTGAGTCAGGAATCCCATTTAATGAACTCCATTCCATGAAACCCTTTTGAAAACACTTAGTGTGTGCAATGGAATGCTCCATGAAAAATCTAATTCAAACATCACCAACTCAAATATCAATCACAATTAGGAAGATAAGAGAGAAGAGCAATGGTTTCAATGAATAGATAGATATGAGACTTCACATTATCAAGTCCTTTGATGAAAGGTCTGACAAGGGATATGATATGAAAAATATCAAAGGGGATGGGCTAAAGCCCTATAAACCTTAATCATCAATAGTGGAAACCCAACTCACACTTGACCATCATATCAATTCTTGAGTTCAATAGTGAAAGTATGCTATCAGAGTGAATGCAGGTACTTAAAATTTTCTATACATCCCAAGGTTGAAAAGCAGTTGGAACTATGGGATTAAAAGGGGAAAGGTTGAGCATTAATTTAGCTCTTAATAGACCTGCAAGCATATATTTGCTGGAGCATTTATCATGGTGGTGCTCTTGATGAAGTATACCTATAAGAGAGTGAAGTGAGGCTGCTTCTAAGAGTCTAAGGGCTTAACTCTGAAAGATCTCATGAAAAGTATATGGACACAAGGCCATAACATATCGTTTAAAGTGGCATGCAATGGCCCGAGATCTCATGTGTAATTCACATACACATGTTCACATGAGATAATTGGTTCAAAACTTAGTCACATTATTTCAGATGGGTGAAACTGTGTCTTAGGTAAAGGTTCAAATCTTCGAGATACCTTTACTGATAACATGATATTTCTAAAGTGATAGAGTTTTGATCATTTTCAAAAAAAAATGGTGGGGGATTGTTGGAGTATTTTTTAAAATGAAAAGATGTGATTTTTCAAAGGAAGAGATGTGATTTTTTAAAAGTTGTATCCTTATAAATTAATTAGTTTATTAGACGGGTTGTGTAGGAGGTTGTAATTCTAAAGTCATATATCCCTACATACTATAAAGATGCAATTTTTTATGGAAAAGTCATTATGGTTACAACCTTTTGAAGTTGTATGGTTTAACTTTTAATTGAAGAGATATTATTTCAAAAGGTATCACTTGGAAATATCTCTCTCTATACTCTATAAATGTAATATCCTCATTTTCCAATAACTGAGGATAAGGGCTAAACAAAGGGCTACAAAGTGTTCAAGGGTCTAAGGAGTGAATAGAAGTATAAGAGATGCCAAAGGTGCCATTTTGCAAGCAAATAAAAGATCGTTATTTATATAGAGAAGTGGGTGAACAAATCAATAATTTAATTTAATGCCATTGTGTTCTATCATATATGAACATATCCCTGGATAGATCATTAACCAAAAGATCTCTCTGTAAACCACAAAAAAATTGACTTTCAGCAGAGACAAAAGTCACCGTTGAAAGTATAAAAGTCACTGTTGAAAGACTGTCACTACTAGGGGTGAGCAAAAAAATCCAACCCGCCCGCCCCGCCCGTGACCCGGTACTATTTAACACGTTTGAACCCGCCCAATTGGAACCCGTGACGGACGGGTCCAATACGGGCAGGTAGCACATTTAACGGGGCGGGGTATGGGTTCACCCACAGGGTGCCTCGTACCCGCCCATTTAACCCGTTACTTAATTTAAAAAAAAAATTCACAAAATGCCAAAGAGCCCAGCCCATTTGCAATCTCCAACCCATTATCTATTGTCCACTCTCCTGACTTCTTACACTCCAGATTCAATATACCAGTGTAAACTCCAAGCCCCCACCCATTTAATTTAAATAAACCCATTCTTTTTTTTTGGCAAACTTAAATAAACCCATTCGTTAGCTTCCAAAAGCAAAAGCAAAACCCTCCCTCATTTATTTATTCAAGATAATTCCCCTATTATATTTCCAGATTTCTTCATTGGAATTTGGAGATGAAACACGAACACTTCAACGGTTCAGCCCCTCTCTCTCCCCTACCGACGTCCTTGCTTGTCATTTATCAACTTCAGATTCAAAAGCTCTCGCACGTCATCGACCTTAGATTTCTTCAATTCTCTCTGTAATGACCCTTCTGTGTACTCTTTCTTGCTGCTAATCGCCTCTTTTCTCCCTCGATTTGGCATCAAATGTCGAGCCCCTCAGATTTTCCCGGTAGAAACAGGCCAAGTTGCTGGAGAAGCCTTCTTTCTCCCAAACCTGCAATCTTAGCCTCAAGGAGAAAGGCAGCTTTGGGGATCTTACCCTCAGGAGAACGTGCATCATCGAAGCAAATGGTAGATTTCGTTCTCTATACTTCCCCGATTCCCCGTGTTTAAATTTTTCCCCCTACTCTTAATGTCTCCTTAATGTAAATATTTTTATATGAACTACTTTAACCCTTTTTTTAATATATGAACTTGGATTTGAAATGTTATTTTTGGATTATTGCATCCCCCAGCTATTTCCTTGCAGTTTCATTGCATTCTCCCATCTATTTCCTTGCTCTCTTGCTGCTAAAATGTTGCTGTCCTGTTACAGTCTGTGAACCATCCAGGGAAGGGGGATGAGGGGGTTGTTGTTGGTACGGGTAACCCGTTACCCGTACTAACCCGCCTGTTTTGACCCGTGCCCGTTTGTACGGGTCAAAATGGGTTCGACCACGGGTACGGGGTGCCCCGTACCCGTGAAACCCTTCATGGGCGGGACGCAGGTTACCCCACGGGGCAACCCCACCCGCCCGTTGCTCTCCCCTAGTCACCACCATAGCGATAATCGTTGAAATTATTGGGGACGACAAAAACAATCATGTCACCAATGACTGTCATATCACCACCAGTACCTGCACACCATGTGTCGTCTTATATATGCCACATCATCTATGCCATATGTCACTACCCCACACTACTACTTGTCACCAACTGATAAATATGAAAATTTGCCTTCTTCAAGAATCAGACCTCCAGTTACTTAAGTGCGGGCTTTAGTGTAATATCCGTATATTACGGTAATTGGAAATGAAGGCTAAACCGATAGTTATGGGTTGAGTTAAGGCCTATAGATAAGAAATATAGAAAAGGAAAATGCCTATGGATAAGGAAGATCATAAATGATGAAGTCCCTAAGTCTTGAGATTTCTAAGTAAAAATGACCAAAGGGCAAAATGGTCATTTGGTATATATGACAAGGGTAAAATGGTTATTTCGATTAAAAAGGCTCAATGCATAAAATGTCATTAGAAAGCAAGGACATTTTGGTAATTTGGTCAAAAGTCAACGGGAAAGTCAAAGATGAGTAAAATGTCAAAGTTGACCAAGGGTAAAGTTGTAATTAAGAAAGAGTAGAAAAAGTAATGGCATTTTGGTAATTATGGCAAAAGTAGAAGAGGTAGTGGCATTTTGGTAATTATGAGAAAAGTAAGACAAATAATAGCATTTTCGTAGTTAAGGGATTTTGACGGTCCAAACAACTGAGACGTAATTATTTGAGGTAGCGGGAGTCCTCAAACGTCAGAGACCCGAACTGAGAAAAATTTAGACGGGTTCTAAAGTATTTAATAAAATTATTATCTAGTATCCGGTAAAGGCAAATCCTTAGTTCGGAGAACAAAGTGCCCAAAAAAACCCCGAAAAAAGGATTTTCTAAGAAAATTAATTGCGAAAAATCCAGGAAGAATTTTGAGTAATGGAAAAGGGCTGGAGTATCAGGGAAAATTCTAGGAATTTTTCATGCCCTAAAGTCAAATTGACCGCCGGAAGCACGTTTTACGGTGTTTCGTCGGAGTCGAGGAACCCGGACGAATTACGAGGAAGCCCGGGGTATTTTGGGAAGGAGAGGGCGCCACCTAAGCAAGGGATAGGTGGAGATGGAATAAGAAAGAAAATATCTCCAGAAAACTAGATAAAGGATTTACCGGAGAAAAGTTGCGTTTACCGAGGGCAAATAGTAACTAAAGCAAGTAACTGGATAGCAACAAATCCCATTAGCCTAGCTAAGTCATTAAAGTGGTAGTTGAGAGTAATGATGATAACTTTTCCACTCACCACATCAGCTTGACAAGTGACACAATCTTGGCCATGAAAGGATCAAACTTGGGGACCAAGTTTTAATCTCATCCCTTCATTATTTCAAGAGGCCATTTAACTAGTTAATCCCCCATTTTTCCTCTCAAAAACCGTCACCCCTCTTCTCTCTCCGAAGTCTGAAATTTATCTCCCTCCCAAGCTCCATTTTCACGCCACCTTCAAGCAAGAAGAGAAGGAAGAAGAACTCACACTCAAGGTAAAGTTCCAAGCACACAAATCAACATCTTTCTTGAGACTTGCAACCTCTTTCACCTTTTTAATGGCTTGATTCCTTGAATGAGTCTCTCTTTTTGAAGATGAGAGGCTAGGTTTTCAAAAGGTGAAAATGAAAAATGAAAGGTCCAAAGAGGTACTAAAGGTTGCAAGCTTCTCTTTAAGTTGTCAAGAGTAGTTTAATGAAAGTTGTTGTGTTGGTTGTTGTTGGGTGTTGTTGATGAATTTTGGAAACCCTAATAAGTGTAGGGGGAGGTGATGTCCATTTGGAAACTTGAGAAGGAAAGATGTATTTGAGTGGTATAATGCATGGAAAGTGGTTGGAAAGCAAGAATATACATGTATATGAAAGGAAAAGTTGAAAAATCCAAACTTCCCTCTTTTGTACAGATTTTCGAAAAAAATCAAAAGAAATAGAGGGAATGTGATTTTGATGCTTCCAATGGATTCAAAATGATGTTTTGTGTAGTGTATAAATAGGAAAGAGATTTAAGAAGCATTAAGGACCATAAAAGTCAAGTCTTGAACTTGTAAGGGTCTTGAAAATGCAAGGGGAAGCTTTAATGCATTTTTGCATGTTTTCTTGCATTATGTTGTTTGGAAATTCATGTGCATATTGTTACATGATCTCTAGGAAGTTGAGTCCTTCAAGAGCACATTTGGAAGGTTATTCAAGAGAGCCTTAAAGTGAAAAAGGAAAGCTAAGCTAAAGAGGTAGCAAAACTACTAATCCAAACTTATGTTTTATGAAACTTTGTTGTGAATGGTGCGTGATTTTTGTGATGAATGAATTGAATGATATGTGTATGAAATGTGACCTTGATTGCTATGGCCATATGCACATATATATATATATAATGTAGTTTGAACATGTCACATGCTATATAATCATACACTTGTTTTAAAGTTGTGATATGCTCATTCACAATGTTTTTGATTAGTTAGTTTTGCTATTGGGATTTCAAAATCTCATTATCCACCAACTAACCATGTAGGTGGAGGCTCAAGCAAGGGTAAGGAAAAGATTATTGATGAAAGAAGATGTTATGCTTGCTTGAGTGGATTTTTGTATAAAAGTGTTGATGGTTGGCACTTTATTTTCCAAGATATCATAATTTGTAAATTATAAGCTTCTACATGAAGTAGTAAGTGATATGTGATGATGCATGCATGGTAATGGGCTAGAAAAGCTAAAGAATAATAAGGAAGTAACCATGCATGATAAGAGGTTGGATTATGAACCAAAAAGAGGTTTTGGTAATTTTTAAGAAAAGTTAGATTTCAAAACAAATGAGTTCCAAAGGCTCTGAGAACTGACCTGTTTCAAATGCCAATGAAAAATAGCAAATGAGCTCCAATTGAGCTGAAACGTTCCAGTTAAAAACTACACATACTAATCTTTAAAATGATATAAATTTTATGAAATTTGGGTGTGTACATTAAGAGATATGATTTTTCAAAGTTAAGGGAAAAATCTGAAAAAACTGGAAGTGGCCATTTGAACTACAATGTTTTCGGAATAAACTGATTCAAATGGGTAAGAATTGGAACCAATGAGCATTTTTCCCCTATAGATCACTTACTAAGATAAATTTAGAAATTGGAACCACTCCATTTCAATTTTTCTAAAATTAATTATGAATTTTCAAAGTTGGGCCAGAAATCTGAAAAATGGGCTAGTGAACAGTAACAATGTTTTTGAAATTTCAAGTTCACTAAAATGACCAATTTGAATTATCAATGGCCCAAGAATAATTCAAAAGTGATCGAATAAGAGGATATATGAGGAAAATATGAGGTGTTACATTTAGCCTTTGCCGAGTAAGCCTCCGCCACTTTATATGAAAGTCCTTTGTCACTCCTCAAAGTGTTCTAACACTGATTGGCACCCCATTGTACATATCCTGAATGACTTTAATATAAGCCACATGCACTTCTTTATTTTCTAATGCTTTCCAAATGATGTCTCTAGGCACACAATCATAAACTTTTTTATGTCGATGAAAACCACACACAAATCTTTTTTTGCTTCGATAATTTTCCATTAACACCTTAGTAAATAAATTGCTTTTGTAGTGTATAAAAAAAAGAAAATAATCATTTATTACCTTCAACTTGCTCAGATGTCTATCCCTGTATACTCAAACTACGAATATGACAAGTCTCCGTTGACTTCTGCTTTTGGTGTCAATGATGACCGAGTCTTAGATTGATGAGGTATACACGCATGGTGATGCTTATGGTTTATTAATACTTATTTCTTCGTATTAACAAGTCCACCTTTGATTTGTGTAGTACCCGACAGGAAAAAAAATCTTAGACTTTATTATTATTACTATCCTTGCCTTGAAATTAAAGAACCTTTTAACTTATACCTATTTAAGATGCGTTACACCCATAAAAATAAAGCCAACACAATAATAAATCATAGGTAAAATTATATATTCATATAAAAAAATTTAATGATGTAACTTATAGATATGAGTATCTTATTTGACAAGTAATGTTTATCATTAAAACTTCTAATGTAAATATTTTTAAATTTTTTGAATTAAAATAATTCATATCCAGGAAATTTTAGTTATTTATTACTTCCTCCATTTCAGTTTATACAATATTTTGTAGAGCGATTTCATATCTCATAACAGAACATGTTTTAGAAAAAGCAACGATTCATTAATAACCTTATTCCAAAAGTAGTCTTTATTAATTGAGTTAATTGGAAGTTAGTGTTAGATGGATATCTTTGAAAGTGGCAGTGTGTAAATTGGACCGTGAACTTGTATGATCTTGCTTTTATGAATAAATAGTGATTAAAAATAAGGAAAATTACATATAGATCTCGAGTAAAAGAAATTAATGTTGTTAGGTATTGAAAAGTCCATAAATTATTTTCAAGTCCCTAGAGAGCTTAGGTGAGATATTGCAATTATGAAAAATAAGTTTACCCTAAATTGTAATTAATGGCTACTTTGGCTTGTTAATTGAGACATTCTAACTTATAATTGGTAGCACTGTGACTTGATTTGTCATCACTAACATATTAACTTGTTAATTGAAATGTCTTGACTTATCAGTATTGATTTGACAATTGATGAGTAAGGGAAAAATCATCTTTTACAATTCTGGCAATTTGACTATAATTTGAATATTTTTGGGGGCCCAGCAGTATTAATTTCTCTTACTTTTGGACTTGTTTGCAATTTCCTCTTAAAAGTATATAATTAAAAGAATACCCTATTAAATTTCTGACAAAAGAAATCAAATATATCTAATGAAATGATAAATGTAATTATGCAAGAATAAAAAATTATTAACAAATTCCATACAACTTAGTTCATTAATTTATGTAATTAAATTGATTAAAATGGACCTATGTAAAAAAACGGTCGGAGTATTATTAATTATTTAGACTCAGAGCATGCCTACTTAATTTATGCGCTAGGATTATAGTTTTATATAGGGAAATACTGCTGCACTCCCTCCATTTCAAAATACTCTTATATGCTATATATAATTCTTTTAAGGTTTTGACATATGAAATAAGAAGTATAATTAATACAAATCCCGATCTTAATATAAGTATTAGTTAACGTTTTTGAGGAAATTAAAAATGCTAAGTAAACTAGCATAATCATCAATTTTCCCAAATTAATTTTCTTGATTTATAAAAAATGTATAATCTTGTGTACACCAAATGTGCATCTCATCATTTGTGCAATATCCAATCAAAATATTCTAGTAGCTTTTCTGTGGTTAATTGATGAGTACACAAGAATTTCTCTTAGAATGGATATAATCTAAAGTAGTTTATTTGTTTTCTTTATCTTCCAAAAATGTTTATCGAGGCTTATACTAAGGACATAAGGTAATACATTAAAAAGCCAATCGTATTATTAATTACTAAATTTATCCTTAACTTGATGGATTAAACCGTTTTCATATTACTCATATTTTGATTAATATACACTCTTTTATGTATCAATCCTTATGACTCAAGAAATTTGTATAGTCCTCAATGACTCAATCCACATAACAGTAATATTTTGATTAAAACTATTAAAAAATGGTTATATGTTTTGTCAGAGCCAGTATGACACAGTATTATAATTATAATTTAATGATATTTTTTAAAAAACATAGAAGGTTTTTAATGGAAAACAATACAAGAACAACAAAGCTTGGCCCCACTAAATGAGGTTAACTACAAGGATCAAACGATGTCATTGCACTCTATTGGGACCACTTTTATAAAAAGCTCTAAATCGATGACACAATGTAGCTTCATTTTGGGTAGGAAAGGAGTGGATAACAATACATTAGCACAAGAAATATTTCACACAGTGAGGTCTAAGACAGGTCGAAAGGGGTTCATGTGCCTAAACATTGATCTTTAGAAGCCTTATGATAGGGTTCAGTGGCCTTTTGTGTTGCAGTGCTTACAAGAGATAAAAATGTCGGATAATATTATCATGTCAGCCATGCACCCCCAGCTACGCCCCAATTTTGGACTACTTTCCAAATGTATTTTTCTTATTTCTTTGTATCATTAGATTTTACATAAAATGTTTGACATTTTAATATCTTATAGATAAAAAATGGTTTAGTTTTCGATTTTTTATAATTTTTCAAATGTAGACACATTAAAAAGCATCAAACTCATCTAAACATCAAAGAGTATATCTTTAAAAAATCATAATAAATGAAAAATGAACCACTATTTACCCATAAAATATCAAAATATCACTCATTTTATGTAGAATCCAATAACATAAAGAAATAAGAAAAATACATTTGGGAAGCAGCCCAAATGGGTAAAATTGGGGTGTACAGCTAACACCACAAATTCGAATTATAGATGGTTGTATGAGTAACGCCAACATGCATATGAGGTGGAATGGGCCATAGGTTGTAGAGTTTCCTCCTACACGTGGTCCGCTATAGGAAAACCTTTGTCTCTTTATCTCCCATGTAATGGACAAACTAATACACCTTATCCAGGTGGAGGTCTTTAGTGAACATTGGCAGTCGTTTCGTGTCAAGAAGAATGGTATAGCAGTCTCGCACTTATTTTTTGTTGACTATATTATATTTTCATAAGCGTCCCATGAATGGGCTGGCTTAAGTAAAGCGTGTTGGGGTGATTTTTTTTGTTGCATCCAGAGAGAAAGTGAACAACACCAGATCTCATATTTTCTTCTCCAAGAATGCACGTGAATCATACACAGGTTTAGGAAATCAGCAATTTGTTGGATTTCACCCCCTTATTAGACTTGGGGAAACACCTGAGCATGCTTCTCCTTCCCAAGAAGGTCTCCACATCAACAAACCAATATCTCCCAGATAAGATGGACTCATGAATTATGACATCATGGATGGCCAAATCGATGTCCTAGCTGCGCAAAACATATTGACAACACCAGTACTGCCAATACCAACTTATGCCATGCAATCAACGCCTCTCAGTGCTTTGACTTGTGATGAAATTGATTAGAAAATGTTGGGAATTACTCTAGCAAGGTGGTGCAAGCCAACGAGCGATTCACCTAGTCCAATCCCATGGGATGCCATTTGTTTTTAGAAGGATTAAAGAGGGATTGGTCTAAGAAAAGCAAAGTTGCATAATAACTCCTTTATGATGAGTTAGAACACAGGCCCATAGCTTTTTGTATATTCAGATTGTATATCAGGGCTAATGGTTTCTTAGTGTTTGTAATTTCCTCATGTACACATGTAAGGCTTAGATTGTATATCTTCATAACATATATACAATAGGAAGAAGGCATTTCCTGTATGCCCTAATTACTTAGAAAACATCCTTCCTTATTTTTTGTTCTTGGTATCAGAGTACAACCGACATGTTGACCTCATCAACAGTGTCCTCTTCCTTAAATCCAAGCCTTCTTTTAAATTCCTTGAGCCAAAAAACCTTTATCGAGCTGGATAGACGGAACTAACTTGTGTGGCAGTTTGTGGTGTTACCATTAATCGAAGGAGATAGGCTGGAATCTCACATACACGAAACCACATCCCCTCCACCTCACCCTATTATTGACAACGAAGGCACAAGACAGAACAAGCCTACGATGAGTGGTTCTCCGTTGACCATCTTCTAGTAGCATTGTTACAAAACACAATGTCTCAAGATATTGGAGATCAACTCCTCCATTGTCATACTAAAGACGTTCTCAAGATAGGAGCTCATGACCTCACCTGTGCTTTATTGAAATCTCCCATTCTGGTGTTCATGTGGGAACTCTATAGTATGCGCATTCTGATGTTCATGTGGGTTGCTTAATCTGCTCTGCTTACCTTTGAATGTCGCTTAGATCAGCTCAATCACTTCTCCAATATAATTGTTTTCAGTCATTTGTGAACATTGCTCAGTAAGAGGATCTCACCTACCATTGCAATGGTCCTACCAATCAATGCTCTCCCTAGTGTGCCTGATGTGAGGCCATAGAGTTTGCCATGGTGGTTGAAGAGGGGGTTTCCATAGTGGTGGTCATCTATACTATCATCTATATGAATGAATTGGCCATGTTGGTGGAGATTTTTATTTTTGGTTTGACAAAAACTTTCAGTCTCCTTCTATTTTTTTTGTAGGAATATTAGAGGTTATGGTTCATCTCGACCTAGTTGTTTTGATTAATTTTCACCACAAGCAATGTTTGCTAATCCATACTTAGTTGTTGATCCTTCTTGGTACATGGATAGTGGTGTAAATTATCATATTACTCATGACCCATACCAGATGGATTCCTACACTCCACTAGGTAAGTCTCATTTGTTTACTTGCACTAGTCAAAGGGCAAAAGTTCTTGGTGTGGGGAATACGTCTCTATCTGCTCTTAACTCTAAGCTTTTTCTTAAAGTTATCTTACTAGTCCCTTTAACTACTAAGAATATGCTTAGTGTACACAAACTGACTAAGGATAATCATGTTGATTTTAATTTTACTAACCGACTGTGTGTTGTGAAGGATAGGAACATAGAACACTGAATGATAGAAGGAGTGGAAAATTAGGGAATGTATCCAATGCTTGATCTTGTTAAGGTTCAACCTTAGGCTCATGTAGCAGTTACGAGCTCAACAGAGAAAAGTGAATTTAGACTATTTTCCTCTCGGGTCCCTTTCACCACGACCAACATTGGTTTCATCGTGGCCAACTCTCAATTGCAAGTTATATTTTCTAGTCTTAGACTATGTGCTTGTTTGGGAACTCCATTGGGAAAATGGATTTTGCAGATTTTGAGGCATTTTGGGAATTTCGAGATGGTTTTACGGATTTCAAGATGGTTTTTATGAATTTCGAGATGGTTTTTACAGATTTCAAGATGGTTTTGTCTGGGCTTACGTGCACCGTTTGGGAAAATGGCTTCCCAAACAGCATTAATAATTATAGCTTCACCTCGGTGAACTTTGAACTTCATCATAGTGAACACTTTTTATCAGCATTAATGATTTTAAGTGAGTATGTGTGACACCTCCTATTTTCCCCTATAATTACTCATTTGATCACTTATGAACCACTCTTGGCCCTTGGATAACTTAATTTGGCCTTTTTAGTGAACTTGAAAATTTTTCTTTTTCTTAAAAACGTTGTTACTGTTCACTTGCCCATTTTCCAGATTTCTGACCCAACTTTGAAAAATTATAATTAATTCTAGAAAATTCGAAACTGAGTGATTCCAATTTCTAAATTTTTCTTATTAAGTGAACTATAGGGGAAAAATACTCATTGGTTCCAATTCTTACCCATTTGATACAGTTTATTCAAAAACTGTAGCAATGTCCAAATGGTCACTGTCAGTTTTTCCAGATTTTACCTCAATTTTGAAAAATAATATCTATCAAAATACAGATTCAAATTTCTCAAACTTTGTGTCATTTAAAGCTTAGGATGTTTAGTTTCTGACTGGAAAATTTCAGCCCATTTGGAGCTCGTTTGCTATTTGTAACTGTTACTTGAAACAGATTCGTTTTTCAGGGCATTTGGAACCCCTTTAGCTTTGAAAACCAATTTTCTTAAAAATTCACCAAAACCTCTTTTTGGTTCATGATCTTAACTCTAACATGCATGATTAGTTTCTTGTCCTTCTTTAGCCTTCTTAGCTCATGATCATGCATGCATCATCCCATATTCATATGTTCTTCATGTTGTAGTTAGATTACAACCATAACAACTTCAAAGAAAAATAGCATCTTGCATATTTACACAAAACAAGCAAGCATATGCATCATCATCTTCAAGGTTCAAGAACCTTTTCCTTACCCTTGCTTGTGCTTACACCTACATGGTTAGTTGGGGGAGGATGAGATTTGGAAATCCCAATAGCAAAACCACATAATCAAAACATTGTGAATGTGCATAAATAACTTTATGGCATGTGTATGAACATATAAACATGTGACACATAAACTTTACTTGAATATGCATATGGCCATAGCACAAAAGTCACATTTTCTTAACTTTGATCCACTCAAAAACACCTTCCTTAGACCAAAAGAAATTTGGGCAGCACCTCCCCATAATAATGAACTTTCCAAAAACTTATACAACAAGTTAAAACAACAACAACAACCAACAACTTATCCTTTACCCCTCAAGGAAGAGTTTGCAACCATTTACTACTTTTAAAACCTTCTCCTTTCCATTTTCATCTCTTGAGGTCCTAGCCATCATCCTCAAAAAGGAAGGCTCACTC
The DNA here is from genome assembly GCA_025593235.1 of Vachellia pachyceras. Lineage (NCBI taxonomy): Eukaryota > Viridiplantae > Streptophyta > Magnoliopsida > Fabales > Fabaceae > Vachellia > Vachellia pachyceras. The sequence goes on from JANTPZ010138181.1 coordinate 37,954, forward strand.
AAGGAACAACTTAAGAGAAGGTAGTAGTAGTAGTAGCAAACTCAAGAAAAGAGGGAGATTAGGTTGCAAGAACACTTTACCTTGTGTTGTGGAAGCTTGGATCTTCTTTTTCTGGCCGGGGAGGGAGTGTTTTTCTAGAGAGAAGGGAGAGAAATTTCAGATTGCAAGAGAGAGAGGGAAGGACGAAATTGTGAGGGGGGGAGAGAGGTTTGCTTAGTTTAATGTGGTCTCTTGTAATTTGTGTGATGGAAATTCAAACTTGGGGACCAAGTTGGAAATACTTGATCCTCATTGAGCCACATCACCCCCTCCTCCTCCTCCTCCTCCTAGCTGAAAACGCAACTTTTCAGACCCCTAGGTGTCAGTTTTTGCTGGTTGGGCCTTTGCCCAGTGCAGCTAAATGATCCGGTGGCACGCATTTCCGTAAAATACCCTTTATGCGGGTAACTACCTTTTTACTTTTCCAGAGACTTTATCTTTCGTGTGGCACCATCCCCTAGGCCTCCTTGCCTAGGTGGAATCATGTCCTAGTCCATAGCATTTCCGGGCTTCCCTCGTAACTCGTCAGGATTTCTCGATTTGCGTGCAACACCGTAAAACGGGCTTCCGGCGGCCAATTTGACTTAAGGACATGGAAAAATTCTAAATTTTCCCTGATTCTCAAGCTCTTTTCCGTTCCTCAAAATTCTTTCCAGATTTTCCGTAATTAATTTTCTAAGAAAATACTTTTTCGGGCTTTTCGGGCGTTGTTGTTCTCTGTACAGCGAAACTGCCAGCATCGGATACTGGGTAATAATTTTATTAATTACTTTATAACTCAACTAAACTTTTCTTAGTTTGGGTCTCTGGCATTTGAGGACTCCTGCTACCTCAAATAATTATTTCTCAGTCGTCCTTAGCTCTGAAATCTCTTAATTACGAAAATGCCACTACTTATCTTACTTTCCTCATAATTACCAAAATGCTACTACCTTTACTACTTTTTCATAATTCCAACCTTGCCTTGGTTGACTTTGACACTTTTTTGTCCGCTTTGACATTTTGGTCAACTTTGACTTTTCTGGTCAACTTTGACTTTTTTGGTCAACTCTGACTTTTTTGTTGACTTTTGACCAAATTACCAAAATGTCCTTATTATTTGATGACATTTCATGTCCTGGGCCTTTTTAATCAAAATGACCATTTTACTCTTGTCATTTAGGCCAAATGACCATTTTGCCCTTGGGTCATTCTTACTTGAAATTCTCAAGGCTAGGAACTTAGTCGATTATCCTCTTTCTTATTTAGGCATTTTCCTTTCTATTTTTCTTTTCTATGGGTCTTAAACCCTTTCGTAATTCATCAGTTTGGCCTTTATTTCTGTTTACAAAATTTGGGATATTACAGTATGTGCTGGTCATGTAGGGGTATTATATTACCCCCACCCCGCATCTTCTCTCCCATTTTTCCTTCCTTCTTCCACGCCTTTTTATGACTCTCATAGTCCAAATAATGAACCATATGACAGTAGCCCAAGAAACACACATCAGATGGTTACTGGCATAATCAAGCCCAGACATCCTTTTATAGGCCTCCTCCAAATGGAAACACCCTATTCTCTATCTCTTGTTGCTGAACTAAAGAGTGTTGCAAAAGCACTCTCCTACCCTCCTTGGAAGTAGGTCATGGTGGATGAATTTGTTGCATTATAAAAAAAAGACCTGGGCACTAGTTCCCTTTAAAGGTTCTCAGAAACTCGTAGATTGTAAGTGGGTCTTCAAAATGAAATTCAAAGTAGATGGATCAATCTTAAAGCTGAAAATGTGACTTGTGGCAAATGGGTTTTAGCAAGCTCCCAGGATCAATTATGGTGAAACATTCAGCCCTATTGTCAACCCATAATGATCTACATTGTTCTCAATATTGTCATCACCTTCAATTGGGAAATTTGGTAACTAAACATTAACAATGCATTTCACTCAACACTAATGGGGTTTTACAAATGCATGAAGTGATACCTCCTTGTTTCTTCTCAAAGAGCAGAACCTTATGGTATTTATTTTTAATCTATGTTGACGATATCTTGATTACTAGCAATAGCTCTCTCTTCCTACAGAATTTTATTGTCAAGCTAAATACTCTATTTTCATTGAAAGATCTCAGCCTAGTGGAGACAAGTTTGGAATTTTTCTGAATTAGGGTAAGTATATTATTGATACTCTAAAAGGTTCAAGATGCTTAATTGTACTTCTATCCATACACCAATGGTAACTGGTCATCCTTTTTCTCAAAATGATGGTATTTTAATGAAAGAATCTTTTCTTTATCATAAGGCAATCGGGTCTTTACAATACCTTACCACTACTAGACCATACATTTCTTTCTCTATCAACAAATTAAGCCAATTCATGTGCAATCTAACTGATACTCACTTTTAAGGAGTAAAACGAATATTACACTATCTTAAAGGGTTTAGACATTTTAGTTTACTTATTAAACCTTTCAAATCCCTTAAGCTAACTGCCTTCACTAACGTAAACTAGGAAATTGATGTCAATGATTAGAAATCCATGGCTATTATCTAAGTTTATCTTAGAGGCCCATTAATATCCTCAGTATCTTGAAAACAACGAATTGTAACTAGTTCCAATACTAAATCAAAAAAGCTTAGTGTAGTATATTTATCTATGATGAATATATTCATCAAGTTGTAGACTGTTTCAAAAGGCCCTATCACATTCTCAATTTATTCATCATAGAAACAAACTTGGTTTGTAAGAAACATCCTCATGTTTGAGGGGGAATGTTAGAACATAGGCCCATATCATTTTGTATATTCAGATTGTATATTCATGCCCAATGTATTTCTTAGGGTTTGTAATTTCCTCATGTACACATGAAAGGCTTAGATTGTATACCTTCATAATTTATATATACAGAACAGGAATGATGTGTTTTCTATATGCCTTAATTACGCAGAGAACATCCTTCCTTTTTTGTTCTTGATGAAACTTGTCTGGTCATTGTTAAGGAAGAGATATTCCTTATGGCTTAAGTTCCATCGACATAAGTATAAATGCGAGACCATTTGCTACCAAAAATAGAGAAAGGACAAACAGAGTGAAAGGTGTGGCTTGTGATCAAAATGTGGTCAGACAACGTACGAATGAGTATCAAGTGGCATGTGGGTAATGATAGAAGGGTGAGGTTTTGGAAGGATCACTAGTGCCCAAGGACAGACACCTTGAGGTAGCAGACTTCTTAGACCGTTTTAGTTTATTTGAAGCACATCCATATATCTAACCTCATTGATGAAGATGGGAAGTTGAGAAGTGAAACTTTTGACTATTTTCTACCAAATAATGTGGTCCAATTGGTAAAATCCAGTATTGCCTTAGGATAGAGGACAAGCCTACTTAGAGATGGTAATCTTCTAGGGAGTTCCAATGTGCTTGGTGTATGAAAACCTTTGCCAAGGAGCTGACACTTCCTTAATATGGTTGCATTAGAGGATTTGGAAATTGAAGGTTCCACAATGTTGCAAGACCTTCTTATGGTTATGTGTGTGAAATACACTTCTTACTAATGAATCTCGCTTTTTGAGAGGGCTGAATGAGAGTACCATTTGTAGTAAGTGCACGAATGAGATAGAAAATTTGATATACATATCACATTATTGCAAGGTAGTAATAAACACTTTAAGGGAGTTATCAGAAGCCAGTAGAATGGATTTACTGGAATGCAGGCCAACGTTTTGAGGTTTAAGGTTCTAGCTAGTCGATATGGTTTGCTCTTGTATCAACAACTTTGGGTGGAGTGGGATTCAAGGATGTTTGATAACAAGGAGGTGAACCTGAGGGAAATTCTTGCTGAAGTAAGCACTAGTGTAAGGTGGCTTTTGTTTGGGGCCGGTTCCATCATTAATAAAACAGGTGATAGGGTAAATGGTTTCCTTTAGGGGATGAGTAAGTAAAGGTCAACATTAATGGCCCCTTCTCAAATATCAGGAAACAACGAGGTTAAGTCTTGGGGGTTTTCTCCATCAAGTGATCTAAAATTAATATTTATAGAAAATAATATTTACAAAATTTTAAACTAATCCTTGTAATATCCAGATTTTGTAAGGCTAAACATGTAAATAGTTATACAAGAGTATCTAATTTTAGATATCTAACCTCAATGATGAAAGATTTTCTGAGGCTAAACATGTAAATAGTTATATTGTGTTAGAATCAGTATGATAGAACACGATGTCAATCCTCACCCACCTTTAGGTTAGCTTCCATAATCTGGGTGATACCCTACAAAAGGTTGTGCTAACAAGGCATTCTGTCTAGTCCTCTACCTTTAAGGAAGCATTCATCGTACTGTCTCATTCCCGATAAGCTTATAATGTATACTAGGTCTAATTGGGGTTAACTTATTCTTAAGCCCATATCTAGATGGTTGAATCACTTTAACACTTCCTGTTCAATCAAACATATTCAATAGTATACTAATAGAATTACAACACAAGTCCAACATAACACAATCCATATTCTAATCATAATCATAATTAGAAGCAGAGCAATTAGAATCTTAACCAAAACCATGCTCTGATACTACCAAATGTAATACCTTCCTTAGCGTGCTTTACTATATATTAGAGACCAATTATAACCACTTCATGGCCATCAAATACTTAGAATTAACTAACCAAGTGAAAATTTAAAACTTTGGGCAAGTTACTGTTCACTTGGTAGTTTCAAATTTTTGGTCAACTTTGAAAATTCATAACTAATTCTAGGAAAATCAAAATTGAGTAGTTCAAGTATCTAAATTAAGCTTATACAATTCTCTACAAGGAAAACATACTCAATTGTCTAAAAAATTTCCCAATTAATACAGTTTATTGCATAAATATGCACTATTCATTTGGTTATTTTTCAAATTTCCAGATTTTTCCTCCAACTTTCGAAAATCATAACTTTTTACCTACACATATAAATTCAATAAACTTTGACTCATTTTAAATCTTGGAATGTGTAGTACTTAACTAAAAAATTTCATATTAATTGGACTTCATTTTCTATTTTTCTCTACTACTCAAACTTTGCCTTTTATCAAGGGCTTTGGACCCCTTTTGATGCTATCTTACATGCTCAAATTCATCTCTTACCTACAAATCCTCAAATTCAACACTAATATAGCATGCTTGACTATCAACATAGCACATTCTTCATGTCTCATAGTGTAGGAGTTTATTCTACAATTATCCAAAAGTGCTCATAAATTACATTACAAACTTGTGCAACATCTACTTAACTTGACATGTGACATTCAACTTGACATTTACCTTTTTCTCTTCTTTGCTTCTTGCTCATAATCTTGGCCCTAAAAAGTGTTGTTAAAGAATAATGATATTCATGGAATCTCAATAGCAATTATCTCTAACTAATACATTAGTATGCATAACTATTATTGTGCATTATAAAAAGGTCATGAAACTTTAACATGCATAACTAACCTTACGATTTTACATTCTCAAATTTGCCATGGCATGTTATCATCATAAAGTATCAAACAAGACTTGCATGTCTATACATTAAACCAACAAGCATTAACATGACAATTGCACAATCACAATCAATAACAATATAAATGTAAAAGTTAGAGAAATTGCTACCTTATTTGCTCAAACCCCATTTATCTTTAAGGGCCTTCTTTTGCACTTTCAAAGCTTTACCCTTGAAAATTACACTCCTACACATTGCATGATACAATTGGCATTAATCACAAGCTAATATCAAGTGCCAAAACATGCTACAACTTGCTCAAACTTCTCTTGACACTTAAGGGCCTAAAACCCTTAACTTTACCAAAATTGTTTCTAATGCTTCCAAAATTCTTTTCTCATTTATACCTACACAATTTTGCATTATAAACTCCATGGAAGCATCAAATTCATGAAAAACTCACTCCTTCCTACTGTTCTTAAACTGACAGAAAATTCCCATTTAAAAGAACAAAGTGTGATTTTTCAAACTTCCATTGCATGTAGTTGCATATTCTTGATCCCAAACCACTTGCCATGCATTATTTTATATCAAAAACACCTTCCCTCATCAAGAATAAAAATTCACAGCACCTCCCCTAGCCTTTGGAAATCCAAAATTCCAAATACAACAACAATCAACACAAACTATACACCAATCAACTCCTTAGCATACATAGAGTTGTTTGGTACCAATTATTTGATCTAAACCCCTTTTTCTCTCATTTTATCTCTCAAAAGGCTAAATTTTCAGCAGCCAAATTCCAGCCTAATCCAAAGAAATAAACCTATAGAAGTGAAGAGGAAGGTCCAAGGAGTATGAATATGTGAAAGATTTCATTAAAACTCATCTTTATCTTGGATTTTAGAGCATTTTCTCTTCTCCAATGGCTGCCTCTTCTTCACACCTCTTCTTACAGTTTTGGGTTGATTTTCACGAAAAATGGCTGCCAAAGATGTGCAGAAATGCCTTTAATAAAATGCCAAAATGATCAAATGGTCAAGATTACATATTGCATAAATCATGTGGTCTAAGGGTGGATATTTGGGCAGCACATTTCACACTTGTTCTGCCCTTATTGAATGACATTAATGGCCTGAAAATGAGAAGAAAAATCTGTTCTCATGTGCCAAAATTGGGGTGGTGACAAGTGTCCTTTAAGCCTATGCAACTTGGACTGATAAAGTAACTTTGTTTTGATAAATTCTACAACTTGTTTGGGATATTTTACTTCTCTTTTTGGTCTTCAAATATGGCCATTATGTAACACACCTTAACCTTGCCTTTAGCTTCATTTTATATCCATTTCAAAGCACCTTTAGGCCTTTAGTGACTTAGAGTAACCAAAGAATAAAAAATAAAATTTTCAAGTTTAGGGTTACTATTCACGTCACTATTTACAACTTTTTGGGTAAACTTTAAAAATTCATAACTAATTCTAGAAAAATCAAAATTGAGTGATTCCAATTTCTATTTGAAGCTTATAAGTTCCTCTATAAAGGAAAAATACTTATTGACTCATTAGCTTGCCCAATTGATACAGTTTAATATGTAAAGATGTACTGTTCAATTGGTAATTTTTCAATTATTCCAGGTTTTTCAGTGATTTTCTTCAAACTTTGGAACATCATAACTTTCTGTACAAAACTCCAAATCCAGTGTTCTTTGGCTTGTTTTAAATCTTGCAATGTAAAATAGTTTTCTGAAAAATTTCAACTCATTTGGAGTCCATTTACTCTATTTCACGCAGGTCAAAGTAAGGGGTTTGACTAACTTCACATTTGCTATTTAGTCAAACTTGTTAACTCTTACTTCACAATTTAGCATACTCACTTCTAGGCCTCTTTTGATCATGTTTAACCATACATTGGTGAATATCTAGAGCATACATTCACTACTTCATAACTATCACATATATAAGAATTTAATTTAAATATTACACAACATAATCAAATTTAATTTCCAAACATCATGCATAATTTCACAAGCAAGATTATCACATGGGGCATCTTCAATCACCATATGCTTTACTCTTACCCTTACTTGTGCTTGTACCTACATGGTTGGTTGGGGGGATAATGAGATTTTTGGAAATCCCAATAGCAAAACTTTCCAACACAATTTATAAAATTGCATGACAACTTTCAATATAAGTGTGAATTCATAAAAGTGCAACATGTAACAATTAAATGCATATGGCCATAGCACACAAAAGTACATATTCACACTTTCAATCATCATACAAGTCATGCATAATTTCAGACACATTTTCAAAGCAGTTAAGCTTAAGGTTAGAAGGTCTTGCTACCTTATGCTCTTAACTTTCCTTTAACTTTGAAGCTTTCTTGATCACATGAGAATTTAACTCCTTGCATCAAACCCTTGCCTACATGATGCACAACATTATGGCCATTAAACATAAGCCATTACAAAGGCAAAAATCAATGTAAAACTCCCTTGAACTTCTCTTTGGATTACATAAGCCCTAAGACATCAAAACTTGTCTTTAATGTTTTCTAATGCTTCCCAAAACTTGGGCTCACTTTTACCCTACACAAAATCTCATTTTAAAGTCATTGGAAGCATCAAAATCATCAAAACAACTATCCTTCCCCAAGTTCCAGTTCAGACTGAAACATACACATAAATACCATATTGTGATTTTTCAAACTTTCAACATATATACCAACAATTCTTGATCCCAAACTCATTTCCATGGATTATATAGCTTGAATACAACTCTTCTACATTAAATATGAATTTGGGCAGCACTCCCCTTAGGTTTTGAGATTCCAAAATTCCAAATATAACAACAATCATACACCAATCAACTCCTTATCATGTAAGGAGTGATTTACAATCAATCTTTTTCTCTAAATCCCACTCTTTCTCATTTTTCCTCTCATGAACCCTAACTTTCCAGCCACCAAAAGAGATCCAAAACCAAAAATCTAAACCGATAGAAAGGTAGAGGAAGCCCCAAGGATCAAGAATATATATGGTTTTAGGTACTAAAGTGTCTTACCTTAGCTTCT
>JANTPZ010138187.1:0-20000 GCA_025593235.1 Vachellia pachyceras
CTGCCTCTCAAGTGTAGACTATCGACGGTGTCTGGCTCCAGCACTCTGGCCTCTTGGGTCTTCACTCTTCAACATTTTTCATCGGGTTTTCATCTCCTTTGCCTTGAGATGTTGCCGTAAGAGCGTTCCACTTCATTTTCTTCCTCTAAGCTGTGTTTTCAGTTATTATTGGTCTGACCATCTGAGGCTCAACGATTTGGTTTGTTTCATGTATTCCTTAAATTCCACTTCAATTTTATGATATAGTTTGTTTGATTATTGTGTTCATTTTCAAAATTGTGGTGGTTTGCCTGAGACTCTATTTTTCTGTGTTATTATTGTTTGTTCGTTGTAGCTTCCATGGTTGGCCTATTGAAAATACAAGGAAACTTGTCCTATATAATTGCACGGCTTTATTACTTAAATATTGACTTGTACGGATGCTTTATACAGTGAGTAATGCCATGCCTGATGAAACTGATTGACAAGGAGGGCTTATTTCTTTTATGCTAATCTGTGCATGCGCTTGAAATTCAGGGGTGGGTCTGGCTTGTGCTCTTTGATCTGTTGTGTATTTTGGTGCCATGTTAATTCCATGAATTATATAAATATCCTTGTTGATAATGATAACTTGGATTGGGTGGAGTGGTTTTCTTCTATAAACTATTTTTTCTATTAAGAAAGAAGAAAGGATGGTTTGGCTAGTTGAACCAGTTGATCTGTTGAATGCTTGTATTGTTACTGGCAGTTGGCCATTAAACCTAGGTTTGGTGTTTTGCTCGTCGCTTATGGATGGGTTTGTTTAGTTTTTAGTTGTACTAGTCACCGTCAGTCAACCCAAGAATCATATATTTTCTAAAGTTCTTCCATATATTGAAGCATTTTCAAGTTGGCCCTACCTTTTCATGCTTGTTTTGGGAAGTTTAAAGATAAGGATGACTATTCATTAGTTATTTGAGCTTATTGCTTATGGACTTTTTCGTATGATTCACTTGATACCCAAGTGATCCATAGTTTGCATTTGTAAATTTTTTTCGTTCCTCCCTTTATTTTATGGTTTGTATCTTTGTGTGCAGCCTAGGTAAATAGTTCAACTCTAGTTCACAGTTGTTGGAATTGAGTAGTTTGCAATTTTCCTCAATTCAGTGATTTGGCTAGCCATTTATTTAAAGATTTAGTTGTTGATATAGAGCTCAATGACGCCTTATGATCCATAGCTGACTCCACCTAATGGGATAAGACTTGTTGTTAGTGAAACTTAGACTTGAATAATTACAATCAATTAGAGCTTGGATTGCTGTAATGATGCCTTTTCTGGCACTTCTAGAATTCGCATTTTACGGTTGGGTACTAACAGTCTCGCATGTGTTTCAAAAAAGTTCTATCCTATTTAACAAATGTTTCAAATAGCATGGAGCTTTCAAACTTCTCATTTTGAGTTTGTAGAAAGCCAGCCACCTCCTATTTTTGTTGATAAAATCTAAAGCCCCACCTCACTCTTGAAATCCCATAACTTGTCTTTCTTTATTTGATTTCTGTGATCACCCAACAGTTTTCCGCTCTTGACTTTAAAACTTTAGTCTAATAATCGAAGAAGTCAAACTATGAAAGAGTATGCAAAATAATTTCCCCCCTTCTGATTGCATATGGGTAGACTTCAAAAGTAGTTGAGATTATGAAGTTGATCTTTACATTTTGAATAAGATTTTGTTCCTGTAGGTAATGATTAGTCATATGATTTTGCATATCATTTACACGATGTATTATGTTATAATTGATATTCATCAGTTTTTGATTAAGTAATGCTTTATTATGTTTAACATTCAGTTAAACTATCTTCATATTCATGTGAATCCTACAAGTCAAATTTATACCAGTTCACTGTTCAAAAAAATTGGACTTTCTTGTTGGTAAAATAGAATATTTAACTTATGTTTTTACTATTTATATGTTATTTTCATAATCTTGAAAACATATTACTTTGTTAAATAACTATTCTAGCTGTGTGTTCTGCTAACAGTTAAATAAGTCATTTTGGTGCAAGATATGATTTCAATAGGTCCCCTGGAAAATTAAAACTAGTCAAATTTTTATGAGAAGTAAGTGAGAACTTATTGTATGTTTGGTTTTCACTTTCACCCTTATAAAAGTCCTTTTCAAATCCAAATGTTACCTCAACATTGTTTGGTTTCATATCAGCATGTTTTAAGAGTGCTCTTGGCAAATGGAATAATGGATCTGAAAGTCCAAAGCCTTTTGATTCTCAAATTTTGGGACGTTTATGAGGGGAGTTAAATTTTAACTGCCCATGTCTCCCATGCTTCCCTGATACACTCGAAAATTTTCATATAATTTTTTGGTGTATATGTATATTGTTCAACATATAAGATTTTATACCCTTCCCATCCTAAATGTAAGGTCTTTTTTGTATTGTAATTACTACATAAAGGGTTTTACATTTCGGATCTGAGAAGTACATTTATTCATTCTTCCAGTTTTGTCCTTGTCTATAACTAACACAATTTTCGATGCATAATTACTCATCACATGGCAACCAACACGGGTAAACATGGAAGGTACTTCTTAAAACTACCAAGTGCTCAGCATTTTGGATTGACACTACCTTGGAGAAAATGCCCTACATTATTGATGCGACAAATCAATTATGGACCAAAGGGAATATTATTCACCGTATCAATGTTATATTATTTGTATGTTTTTCTTATAAATAAACTTTTAACAGTACAAAAATTACATGGCGTAAAACCTATGACCTTTTTATAGTAATTAGACATTTTAAAGTACTTTCACCTAGTGAGATAAGGCTGCTGCTGTTGTTGTTGATGCTGCTGCTGCTGCTGTTGTATGCCTCTAAATAAAAACGTAAAAAATACAGTTGCTATTGAGTGATGATGATGGTAAATATTATATATATATATATATATATATCTTTTTTTTTCCTAAGTATGCCCTAGGCTAACCAAAGGGCCCATTAGTATTTACTTATATGCGAGTGTACGGTATTAATATGTTTCTTTGCATAATGATTACTTTTATGCTTGCTTGGAGGGCCTGTGGTTTTGGGATAACTGGCGCTTTCTTGGTATTGTTAGTTTCTCATGTTAATGTTGCCTTTATATCTAAACCTATGCGCTTCCCTCTTTCCTCAACTCTTTCCCATTTACTTCCAGCATGGGAATGGTAGTAGTTCAAGGACTTTTAGACCTCAGGTGGTGAGGTTTTGGTCTGTTATACCCTCTCATATGGGGTGATATGCAAGTGACCTCCATTGCAAGTTTAACGTGGTCACGGTATTCTTGCTTACTCTGCTAAGTCTTAGCCGTGCTAGCCATTTTGTTTTCTGATGTATATTGGCTAGTTTTATAGATGTCTGATTCAAGTTGGTTTTGCCATATGTTTGGTTATGTATCATATATCTCATGATTATCTTTTATGCTAATATGTTGCGTTTTACCAGAGTGTTGCATATGATAGATCAAGTGCTCCAAAGGACTGCAGGGTCTCTGGTTGGCTGCAAGGGCAGAATGCTGAATCTGTTATAGAGACTGAGAAGATGTTTCTATTATCTGAATTTACATACGACCTTGAAAAGAGTAATGCCCAGACTTTTGATGTGTCAGATTCGGCCAGTACCGGAGTTGTTGACACGGTAAGGCTTGACTTCACATCGAACCACGGAAGTCCTTCACACACTTGTCTATACCGATTTAGGGTTCATGGTCACGAGCCTGATGCAGTTTCCGTGATGGAAATGCAGTTGCTCTGAAGCATTTCTTTCTGGCTTGAATTTGTATTTTTGCTTAGATATTGTAACTTGTAAGTCTTGGACTCTGTAGTCACCTAAATTACTCATTAACGGTCATTGTTAGAGTGTTCTTCTTATTGTCGGTTCTAATGGAATTTTTGTATACTGTGTACAATTTCTCAATTAGGCCTATGGGATAGTGTGTATTTGTATGGAGGGGGGAATGGGTTATGATACTAAACGGGTGTACTTTGTTTTGTATCCTCTTGTTCTAGAAGCTTTTTTGCTCTCCGAGAGTAATTAATTTACAAGTCCACCATCACCTGTGTGTTTGTTTCCTCTTTTTTTTTTTTTTTTTTTTTTGTGAAAAGGGACAGGAAAGGAAAGGAAAAAGAAAGGGTTTGAAGGACACATGTTTGCTTACTTTATGCCTTTGTATGCAGTCTCATAGCGCTTTACTTCATACTTCCTTTGGGTGTTTTTGATAGGGTTCTACATCTGAGCATAAAGTTACTAAAGGGAAAAGGAAATAACTGGATGGTAAAAGGGATTATTTAAACAAGAATCTCATCTAAATTAGTCTAGTAGCTAACAAAAGGAGAATATCTAATTAAATAAAAAGTACATATTGCTTTTTTTCCCTCTCCTTTGTGAGAGCTTCTCTCTCTCCACGTGAGAGTCAGTTACGGCAGTTACAGCCGTATCTTTCCAGAAAAAGTGATATGTTATGATGTGCGATGTTATCGGAGAGTGTGAACTGATGCCTACTGCGACGGGGATATAGAGAGGGTTGTATCGAAGCGAGCGGCATCGGTGCAACTGCGTGAGATCAGAGAGAGGAAGGTGAAAGTGCAGGAAAGAGAGAGGTGCAAAGCAGAACGGAGAGAAAAAAGGAGATAGGAAATGACAAGAATAGCCTAATAGCAAGTCTGGCCTAGAAACAAAACACGCAGCGAGCGAAGCATGGTGGAGCACTGGTAGGTCAACTAATGACGAGCAAAATGATGAACAAAACTGCAGTGATACAGATGATCAGGAAAGGATGGAATCTGTTGAAGAGCGAGGAAATGGAAATAACAGAGGTTGAGACAAATGCCTTCATATTCGAATTTAGGAGTAGAGAAGATAACCAGAGAATTCTCCAAGGCAGGCCTGGGTCTATTCAAGGCTGCCTATTAAGTATATAGATCTGGTAGGAGTATACAATGTATAAGGAAGTAGAATTCAACCTAATTCCATTCTGGATTCAATTCCATGATCTACCACTGGAGGCAATGGATGAGGAGAATGCTGTGATGTTAGGATCAATGGCGGGTAAGGTAGTCATGGTTGAGAATCCTAGGAGAAATGGTTTGCTGATAAGGAATTACCTACACGCAAGGATAATTGTTGATATACAAAAGCCTTTGATCCCAGGGATATGGACGGAGAGACCATGGAAAGAACCGATAAGAATCGGGGTGAAATATGAGCAACTCCAGAACTTTTGCTACAACTGTGGAAGGATTGGACATGATCAAAAGAATTGCTCATATGTGGATGACAAAGAGGAAGATGAAGAAAGAGAGTATGGCAGTTGGCTGAGAACAACGACACCTAGAGTGATGGAAGGAGCAGTAAGATGCTTGAGGAAAGGATGGGAAGAAGAAAATGAAAAGAAAAAGGAGGAGAATAAAGGGCAGTGGCCAACAAGGTTTTAGAATAGGATTTGACTAAGATGGGGTGAATTGGTCAGATTAAAAATTTAACACTTTAAATCACAAATATAAAACAAAGTCACCGAGAGTGAAGAAGAAAGATGAACACAGTGATTTATCCTGGTTCGGTCTTCTTGACCTACGTCCAGTCCTCAGAGCACCCCTGAGATTTCCAAATCCACTATCAACATCCAATTGAGGCTTCACAAGCCTGTACAAATGGGAATCCACTCCCCCTTTCTCTTTTCACTAAAACAGAGTAGCACACTCTCTGTTTTCTATCTCTCTTTTAGCCCAATACACTCAAGGTCCCAACCTTGAGTTTCTCACAGGTTTACAAAGTGTTTTTGCTCAAGAAAGACTCTCTTAAAAGAGTAGATGGCTAATAATGAAGTACAGAAAAATATTGAAGGAATTACAGAGAATGAAATGAATAGCTTTGAATGCTCGAAAAGTTTGTCACTCTCTGTATTGAATGACTGGCCTTTTATAGTTGAGAAGTTCTTGAATGTCCGTTAGACTCCATTTAATAGCCGTTACTCTCAACATCGACCATCTGGTTCTCCATTAATGGCGTTTAATGTTGCTCAGTCAGACAACGTCGAATATTGCAGAAGAACGTTAAAGTCTCCGAGCCTTGGACTATGCCTGTGCTTCTTTTCTCATTTAATGTCTTAAGCTTCTGCATTTATGAGAGCAGTTAGTATTCAAAATGTCATTACACAGATAAGGAAAGCAGGTGCATAGCATAGGTTGAGTGTGTCAGACATAAAGCTGTTAGAAGAGCAGTGCTCGAGCATAACCCTTTCAATGCTCTAGTATTATTTGATAATTTTCAAAGAAAAGTTCAATGCTACGATATATTGCTCGATTATTTCATGAAAGTGTTTGAAAAATAACTAAATAATTTGAGTACTCGAGTGTTAAATCAGAATACTTGAGTACTAGGAGTGTTGGTAGTGAGTGCTCGAGCATTTTTAGAGAGTATGAGTGAACAGTAAAACATTTTAGCTTGATACTCGAGCATTAAAGGCTAGTGCTCGAGCATTGCCAATGCTTTTACTTAATGCTTGCAGTATTCCCTTCTAGCATGCTGTGAAAAACCTTAATACTCGAGTACTGAGAACTTGTGCTCGAGCATTGGCTCTGCTGGAAGCTTCTGCTTGAGTATTGCTTGACAGTACTAAAGAAAGGACTCAATGCTCGAGTACTGCATTACCAGTGCTCGAGCATTGGTTGTGCTGTCAGTCAATGCTTGAGGTGATGACTGACAGTGTTTTTAAAAACCTCAATGCTCGAACACTGTGTTCCTAGTGCTTGAGCATTGGCTGTGCTGTCAGCCAATACTTGGAGTACTGCATTGCAGCACTGTCTGAAAGCTTTATTTTAGCCTGATGCTCGAGCACTGAGTTACAATGCTCGAGCATCGGCAATGCTTTCTGCCAACGCTTGAAGTAATCACTGAAAGCACTGATTTCTCTTAAGTTTAAAACCACAGTGCTGGTGCATTGAATTCCAATGCTCGAGTACTATTAATACTTTTACAAAAACACTCGAGTATTTTCATGAAGCACTAAAAATAAAATCAATCTAAGAGATTCAAAGATATTTTCAATTGCCTAAATTTTCACAAATTTATTTGTTTCATCAAAACAAGGTATCAACACAAGGAGCACTGATGAGTGGAGCAAGGAGAAACAAGGGACAGAAGACAAGACACATGCAGGGAACGGGAGACAAGAAGGAACAAAAATAATAGAAGAAAGGTTGAGGAATAATGAAAAGAAAGAAGTTGTGAAGAAAAAAGATCAAGAAGGGGAAAATGCATGGTAAGAGGAGAATAGAGGAATTGGACAAGCCGTGTGAATCTGCACAGGAGGGCCCTGAGAAAGTGGAGACTCAATCCCTTGAATGCAATGAGGACCTTTTAAAGGCTATAGTAGTTTATGGAAGCACTCCATTGCTGACAGCAATCACAGAAGAATTCAAGAGGATTAATCTGAAAAGAGAGGCTGAAGGAAGGGAAGAGTCCCCCCCCCAGGCAGAAGGAGAAAAATGTGGATGACAGAAAAGGAGCTGGAGATAGGGACAGAAAGGCAAACTACAATTAAAAGACAAGGAAGGAGGAACATAAGGGGGATTAAAAAGATGCTGAGGAAAAACAAAAGGAGGCAAGAAGAAATGGAAGAAGGCAAGGGGATTGAAGGGGAAATAAAAGAGATGTTTGAGGTAATAGAAGGTAACAGAGGAGCAATAAGGGCTGAAGGTGAAGGTGGCTGGCCTATAACAGCCATCAGGGAGGCATGAAGACGATAAGCTGGAATTGTCAAGGCTTGGGAAGGGCCTTGACAATAAATAAATTGAGGGAGGAATGCAGGAAACACAAATCATCAATTGTCTTCCTAATGGAAACAAAAATGAAGGATGAAAAAAATAACAGCAATAAGGAGAACGTGTGAAATGATGGAGGAATACTATGTGGAGCCGAGAGGGAGAAGTGGAGGCTTGGCACTATGGTGGAAAGAGGATGTAGGCATTAACATTTGGCATAGCTCCAAAAATATAATTCATACTAGTGTGACATCCTAAAGACACAAGGTTCCTCAATATATAACCTTTGTATATGGAGCACCCACGGTGGAAGAAAAATTGGAAGTTTGGAATAAGATGAGGGAAATAGCAACTAGAATAGAAGGCTCATGGATCTGTGTAGGTGACTTTAACGATGTCAGCACAAGTGAAGAGAAGCTAGAAGTATTACCTGTAGATATAAGGAGAGTGATGAACTTCCAAAGTATGATGGCAGATTGTCAATTGATGGATCTGGGATACTAGGGGGCGAAATATACTTGGAGTAACAATAGAATGGGGAGAGAACACGTGAAGAAAAGAATTGATCAGGCAATGGCAAACATAGAGTTCATAATGGCATTCCAAAATGCTCTTGTAATCCTTGTGGAGCCTATAGGATCTGATTTGTATAACATCTTGTAATTCATAATGGCATTCCAAAATGTAACACCCCAAAAATTTTACCAAATGCTCAAAAAAAATTTTGCCATGTATCACAAAAGAGGATTTTCAATATCAATTCGTTCAATCATATCATGAATCCAACCAAAATACACAGTTCAAATAGCAATCCAAATCCTCCCAAAATATCAGAGTAAACCAAAATAAAACGTGGAAGTTTTAGAGTCATGGCAATTCAAAATGATAGCATGTGCCTAAAAGCACAAGAGAGCCAACAAGGCTCACTCCATAGGTGCCTTCCCTTGCTACCTACTAGAACAATCACCTGAAAATGTTAATATAACGGGGTAAGATTCCACGCCCCAGTAACTCTGAAAGTTTCTACCACACACAAGCAAACGGCATACAATTAAAAAGGAAGAACTGATTTACGAAATACATTTATATATATAAAGTAAACATAATATAAACAATTTCATATTTTCTTTCATAATTATGTAACTCACAATCATCATCACAAATAATGCATAATAATGTAATATGCAACCACCCTTATATCACCGTCCATCCTTATTCCGCTGACTGAAGCCATATGCTAACATATAGTCCACTAGAAAATTATCCATGTAACTGGATTGTCTCAAGCTCACCAGTTCCTTAAGATACACCTGGCCAAAGTTGTAGAGCTCAAGCCTGGACTATGGCTCCCCTCCTTAAAAGAAAACCGAGGAGGTGTCACATGTCCCACAATTCCAATGCAATCCCGGCCAAAGGAAAGACAGGGAAAAACCTTAACAAATGCCATCTACTGTGCACCGAGTGATGGCTTATCATGTGATAAAAACCTTATCATACATCAATCTCCTCCATACTCCAACCCATTTACATTTGCAACCGCCATGACAGTTATAACAATTTTCATGCTAAAATATATTGAAAACTTTAAATAGTTACATTTATATAATTCAGTTCAAAAATGCATAAAACATAATTCAATCACAATTTAATCATTAGCGGTTCACAAGTATATGGAAGAATATTCAGAGTTACCTGCACTTCCTAGCTTACATGCAAGCACACAAAAGTTACTCCAAAGTTCTTAACGAGAATCTACAAAAATCATTCACAATAGTTTCCATCAATATCCTAATTAACTTATACTAAAAATTGCTTCAAAGATAATCTAAATACCTAAGACTACCCTTTACACCCATATCTCAATTAAAGATATAATTTGCCTTATTTTTTCATGAGTTAAAATATTCTTATATGATATAATTCCTTCCATAATTTTACAGATTGTTTGAGAGGAAAATAATAATAATAAATGCAGTTGTTGTAATATGCATATCATTATAATAAATTTTTAATTTAACTATATTATTATTTACATATAAAAAATACATGTATAATAATATATATTATCATATATTTTTTTCTAATATATATTATCATATATTTTTTTATTTATATTATTATATATCAAGACATGCTTTTCAATCATGAAATATATAAAGGCATGCAATGGATGTTTGACTTGTGGACAGTTATTTTCGTGTCATGAAACTAAGTTTGATAATTGATCATTAGGTGAAGAGTGGTCAGAAAGTGGAATATGTATGGAACAAATAAATTCTCTATTTATATGAAGAAGAACATGGTCCAGCTCAGCTTTATAAAATACTATTCTTTCACCAAAAAAAAAATACTATTCCCTACAAACCAAAAACACAAACATTCCTCTCATTCTTCTTCATTCGCACAAATCCATCATCACATTAAAAAAACCTTTTACATTACTATATCGCACACACCTTAGGCACACACCTATTGTTTTATTTATATATTTTTTTTCACACAAAAAGGTGTAATATGAGAAGGCATTATTACTCTTTAAAAATTATAGGAAGAAGCAAAAATGCACAGTGAAAAGCCCCCACATTTTTTTTCAAAGATTGGAATGCCACTTGCAAGCCTTTTCATGTATAGCCATTTTTTTTTGCCAAAATGTATAGCCACTAAAAACTATATATACATATATGTATCCTTCTTTTTTTAAAACAATAAAGTAAATAAATAAAAATAACTTAAAACACACAAATTCAAACCAAAAAAATGTGGGAAAAATGTACGGTAGAGTAGTGCTCCTTTTTTTAAGTTTTATAAAAAAATCTAAACCAAGCCAAGAATAGAAATAGGATAGCAAAATAAAATAAAATAAAATAAAACAAATTGTGCTTGCCACAATATTAAAGAAGTAGCTTTCCCACAAAACCAATTGGATATGTATATATAATCATTTGCATAGATGGAGATTTCTTTTATGCAGTGGACAAAACAAGCTATGGCAATGGACCAATATAAAAAAAACAACTAGCTTCCTACCACCCTTTTTCCCCTTTTTTTAAAAGAAACATAAAAGAATTTGTATTGAAAATGCCCACGCCTTCAAGCACGTACTAGCACCTAGAGACATAGCTTACACATTTTGAAAAGACAATGCATTGAAAAGATTGCTTTGAATAACCATTGAAACGTTTTTTCAATAAAAGTAATCTGCTACTGTAAACTGATGGCACCATAGTGAAAAATAAATGCTAGCCATCCATTTTGTTCTAAAAAAACGAAAAGGAAGAAGAAAAAAAATTTAAAACAAGAAAAATCAGATGATAAGACATGTGCACAGTGTAGGAAAATGACCAGCAAGAGAGATGAAAAAAATAGGCGAAAGTAAGGCTAGTAGGACATTTTCATTAGTATGACTGGAGAAGAAATAAGGAGGAGAGCACGAACAGAGCACCTGGAATCAAAGGCGACACTATAGCAACACTGATGCAGCACTGTAGCTTGAAGTGAAGGGAAAATAGCTTTATATAGGAGTAGGGGTAGGGTTAAGTTTTTTTTGTTTCTTTGTTTCTTTTATTTTAAATAAAATAATTATAATATATATATTTTTTAAAAAAAATGAAAATAATAATTATAATAAAAATTATTATTCAGACAATTTTTTTTATAATAAGATAAGTTTACATCTATAATTAGTTATTATTATATTTTTTTCAGGAGAGATTTCTGCATATATATATATATATTTTTAAATAAATCAATCTTAATTTGATTTGATTTTTTTCCCTAATTTATTTTACTCTCTGACTAATTTAAGACCTAAACAATAATTAACTACAAACCCAAAATAAGAATGTTACAACCATCACATGCTAATAGTAGATTGTGATTACAGATATTTAAGAGTACCCAGAGAATTCAAGTATGAAAGATTTTGGGCTGAGCATGAGAACTTCCTGGAAACTGTAAGGAAAGGATGGGAAGTTGTACAGAAATTAGGAGAGACAAGGGTCCAAGAAATAGAAAGAAAACTACAGAAGTGCAGAAGTGTTCTGGAAAAATGGGGCAAGGAAGCATATTCAAATGCAAGAAGGAAAATTGAAGAACTCAAAGTGATGCTGGCAAAACATAGAGAAGGGGAACTGGATGAGGTGAAGAAGGCAGAAATTGAGGAAATATTGAAGGAGATTGAAGAGACATGGGATAGAGAGAAGTATTGGAAACAAAGATCTCGAATAAAACTGGTTGAAGGAAGGAGACATAAATACTAAGTTTTTCCATTCAACTACAGTTCAAAGAAGGAGTAGAAACAAAATCACAAGGTTGAAAAAGTAGGAAGGGGATGGATAGAGGAGGAAGAAGAGATAAATGAGGCATTTGAGAGATATTACAAGGAGCTATTCACATCAAATGGAAGAAGAAATATGGAGGCGGTTTTAAAGTATGCAACTAGAACAGTCACTGAAGAGGATAGTAGAAGGCTGGAAAGAGAAATAACTGTAGAGGAAATCAGGAGGGCAACTTTTCAGCTAAATGGAGACAAGGCACCTGGACCAAATGGATTCTATCAGAAAGCATGGAAGGAAGTGAACGTGGAAGTAATAGAGATGGTGAGAGAATTCTTCCAAATGAGTACTCAGCTGAAGCCAATAAATAATACAAACATTGCCTTAATACCAAAAGTAGAGCATGCAGAAAGGGTGAGCCAATTTCGCCCAATTGGGCTGTGAAATTTTGTATACAAAATCATTACTAATGTGATGACTAACAGAATGAAGCCTTTGATGGAAAAGATCATAACAGAAAATCAGAGGGCTATCGTAGCAGGGAGATTAATGCAAGATAATATAATAATTGCACAGGAAGCTTTTCATTACTTGAAAAGGAAGAAAAAAACCAAGAAGATTGAGCTAGCAGTGAAAATTGATATGAACAAGGCGTATGATAGGGTGAAAGGTGGATAAGATGGACCATGGAGTGTATTCAATTTGCAGACCTAAACCTGATGATAGCTGGAAGAAAAATTGGCAAACTAAAAATGGAGAGGGGCATTAGGCAAGGGGACCTTTGTCACCCTACCTCTTTATATTGGTGATGGACTTGCTGTCAAGGATGATCAGAAGCCATATTGAGGAAAAGAAATTGAGAGGAATTAAGCTAGCAAGTAAGTTCCCAACTCTCTCTTGTTTTTTTGCAGATGATGCGCTGTTTTCTTATTAATGGGAAGAAACAAAACTGCCAAATGTTAAGATCAATTTTGGAGGAATACAATATTGCACAACATCTGGACAAACCATAAACATTGAGAAATCAAATGTTTTCTTCTCACGCAATGCAAATGAGGAGGTGAAGCAAGAGGATATGAAGTGCTGTGAATTAAAGAAAATGAAGATCCAGGCAACTATCTAGGACTACCTTTGTTATGGGGAAGCTCCAAGTCAGTGGCATTGGGTTTGTAAAGAACAAGGTGGGTAATAAGTTGCAAGGATGGAAGCAAAAGCTGTTGACTTTTGTAGGAAGAGAGGTAATGATAAAATCAGTAGCAAATGCAATCCCAATCTTCCTAATGGCCTGCTTCAAGTTTCCTAAGAAAGTGTGTGATGATCTAGAAAGCATGATCTCAAGTTTTTGGTGGGGACAAAGAGAGCAGGAAGGAAGTATTCACTGGAAGTCATGGAAAGGACTGAGTAAAGCCAAGGAGGAAGGGGGGCTGGGATCAGAGATCTTGGAGCTTTCAATAAGGCATTACTAGTAAAAACTGCATGGAGGATTATTAAGAGCCCTCATGATCTGTGGTGCAGAATTCTAAAAGGTATCTGAAAAGACCAAAAATCTATACCACAATAATTTAACCAAAATAATTAAATAATGATAGATTTATACGGAAGCGATTTCCTTTAATAGCACCCAAGATCCTGGACCCAAGATGTAACACCTCTTCTTTATCCCTCTTAGCTTCAGTTATAATGATTTGGAACCAATTCATGGCCTTAAGTAATTCAAATTGTCAAAAGGGACTTAATTGAAAACTTTCATTTTTAAGAAAGTTACTATTCACAGTTTTTAAGGCCAACTTTGAAAATTCATAACTAATTATAGAAAAATCGAAATTGAGTGGTTCCAACTTCTATTTGAAGCTTAAAAATTTCTCTTTGAGGTAAAAATACTCATTTGAACAGTAACTTGTCCAGTTGGTACATATTAATTCGTGAAAAATCACTGTTCATATGGTAATTTTTCATCTTCCCAGGTTTTTCTGTGATTTTTTGCCAACTTTGGACAGTCATAACTTCCTGTAAAAAACTCCAATTCCAGTGATCTTTGGATTTTGTTAAAGCTTGTAATGTGAACTATTTTTCCACCAAATATCAACTCAATTGAAGTCCATTTGCTATGTTTCCCGACAGGACAAAGTAGGGTAAATGTCCAACTTTACTTTTAACAACCAAATTTTCACCCTACTTAACTTCATAACTTGTTATTTTAATTTCTAAACCTTTCTTAACCATTTTAACCTATGTAATTAGGTATTCTCAAAGCATAAACTAGTTATCAAGAGTCCATAATACATCCATAAGTTTTATTACATAATACATTACAACTTTAAACAAAATACATAAAACTCTTAATAAAGTTCACAACATTATACAACAACATTTGTCTCATGCATCAACCACTTTCTCCTTACCCTTGAGAGTGCTTCCACCTAAAAATTGTTAGTGGGGGAGGGTGAGATTTTTGGAAATCCCAGTAGCAAAACTTTCTAACACATTATAAAATTTGCATGACAACTTTCAATATAAGTGTGAATTCATAAAAGTGCAACATGTAACAATGAAATGCATATGGCCATAGCATACAAGAGTACATATTCACACTTTCAATCATCACAATTTTTCAATACAAGTCATGCATAATTCATACACATTTTCAAAGCAATTAAGCTTAGGGTTAGAATGTTTTGCTACCTTGTGTCTTTAATTTCCCTTTAACATGAGTGCTCTCTTGCTCACTTTGAAAATCACTCTCTTGCACCAAAATTTTTCTACATAATCAACAACATTATGGCCATTAATCTCAAGCCATTTCCAAGACAAAAACTACGGTAAAACTCCCTTGAACCAACTCTTGAGTTTAATAAACTTAGAAACCCTAACTTGTCTCTAATGTCTTCTAGGGTTTCCACAAACTTGTGACCACTTTTACCCTACACAAAAACTCATTTTGGACTCATTGGAAGCATCAAAATCATCAAAAGAAACTTCCTTCCCACTGAACCTGCACTGGCCCAGACAATGCCCCAAAATTCCTTAACATGTGTTTTTCAACTTTCATCATTTATAACACTTGATTCTTGTTTCCAAATCCATATTCAAGCATGGTATAACTTGATTTCAACTCTTCCATATCAAATAGAAAATTGGACAGCATCTCCCCTTAGGGTTTGAGATTCCAAAATTTCATACAAACATCAAACCCAAGCAATATATACATCAATCTTCTCCTTATCATGCAAGGAGTGTTTTGTAACCATTTATTTCCTCTAAATCCCTCTCTTTCTCATTTTGCCCCTCATGAACCCTAACTTTCCAGCCACCAAAAGAGAGCCAAAATCAAAAATCTAAACCGATAGAAAGGTAGAGGAAGTTGAGAGGAAGAGATTGATGTATAGGTTTGCATGAGAAAGCTTCTTACCTTGGATTTTTGGAAGCTTGCTCTCCTCTTCCATGGAGGAGAATGGCATCTCTTCTCTCCCATTTTGCTGCCCAAAAGTCGGTCATATGAGGGTGGAGGAGGAGGGAAATTCATATTTATCATATTTCATGAAAATGGAATGGAAGGTTGAGATTTAGTTTTATTAAGGAGGTTAATCTAAGGGCTAAGATTTAGCCACACTTCCACCATTTGTTTCACCCTCACTAGTCATTCAAAAATATCATCATGGAGGCTTAAAAATCTGGTTATGGTTTGGTTACATTAACCAAACCGAATTCCATTCGGTTACTTCTACCGATTACACGTTTTACCGGTAAACATAACTCTATTCCGGTAAATCTTTTTCTGCTTTTCTGAAAATATTTTCTTCATTTAATCTCCATAATTCCATCTTAAATATAATCAAACTATCATCCTTAAATTGCCCCTTGATCCATCCAAAATTAACAGGATTATTTTATCCTGCTGAAAACTCCTGAAAACGAGCAATTTTCGAATAAATCATTTTTAGTGCTTTATAATTTTCTACATTTTTCATTGATATTCTAGCCCTTCATATTTCCCCAAAGTACCTTCTAAATTGTCCCAAATTAATTTTTGTAATTAATTGTATTTTTGGGGATTTTTCGGGCATTTTTCCTCATTTTTGGGAAAATCGCCTTGATCGTACCTTGGGCAATAATTTTATAAAATACTGTAAATTCCACTGATTTTTTTATAGACTCTGCTTTTTAGTCTTAGAGAACTTTTGATACCTTAAATAATTATTTTCAACCTCAAATCTTTAAAATTCCATAATTCCTTATCCAGACCGAATTTCAACAATCGGTTGAATCTCTGGTAATCAGTGGGTTCTGCTCTATCTCTTGGGTATTTATGACTTTTTCTGATTTCTGGTCAATTGTTTGACTTTTTTTGACTTTGACTTGGTCAAATGACCAAAATGCCTTACACTTTCTCTTAATGACCATAAGTTCTCCATGCCAATCATCCCAAAATGCAATTCATCATGATAAATAATAATGAGTCTTATATGGCAATATAAAATTCAATACGATACTAATATCAAAAGAGCCTACAAGGCTTAATATTTACGCCTCTGGCTGCTTCCCTTAGCCTCTAACAGAGTTAGATGTCTCGCCTGAAAAAAATAATAATAACGGGATGAGACAATAAGTCCCGGTAACCAAAAATCAATATCTAACATATGCAGGATAGGAATGCAAGTCAGAGAAGCAGGTGTGTCAGCATAATAATAATTCCATAACATAATATCTATCAAAAACAATTAATCGCCTTATCTGCCTGCTCTGCCTTATAACTTCTGAACGTGGTACAGCCTATCAGTGCTAGTATACCTGGCCAACGGCTAGCTAGTCACTTCAAGAACACTGCCCCCTCCCATACCACCTGCAACAGGTTGAGGTAAGGAGGTGTCCACCTACACCAACTTAGCCTAAATCCAGGCCAAGGATCAGCAAAAGTTGAGGGGCACCATAATTCACCACTCTTCGTTCGTCCCGAAATAACCCACAATATAACACATAATATAAATGCACATCCATCATCCATACAGTTCCAACGCCGTAATGATATCATTCATCATAGATGTCACATCATCTTATGTATAACAAAACACTTATATAGTTCAAAAAAATGCACTGCTTCACTGAATAAATTTCATATATAAAAATATGTAAAATTATCTAGGTCACATAATTAAATTTTTCCATAAACAAAATAAGGGTTAGAAAACACCTTATAGTCCACAATAAGCATATAAAAGAAATTAATCCCGGTTACCTTAATTCCAAGCCAAATCCCGTTAGCCTTGAGAATAAAACAACCAACTACAGCCCAATCACCAATTAATCTACACAGTAATGTAAATAAAAATTTAGTACAAAATTTAAATAAATAATTACCCAATATAAAATTATTTACAATCTATTTATAGTGAAAATTAATTATAAAATCCTATGATGACAAAATAATAAATCTAAACTGATTGAAATACAAATAACATTTTCATTGCACCAAATAAATTGTTTATAACAATCTTCATATCTTAAAATACCCAATAAAATTGGTTTAGAAACTTTTAATAATAAAATTATTTATAAAATCACATAATACAAAAATAATAAATCTAGAACGATCAAATTTATCCATAAATCATCATCTTCATTTTTCTACTCATCCTTATTTAGTTAAAATATCCTATATATCATATATCTCTTTTTTTAACACAACTAAATTTCTAAAATACTCAAGGTATCAAATAAATAAATAAATATAACCTTATAGAACATGGTTATAAAAATAGATATACAACTTTATGTTCTTCTACAAATAAAACCCAAACTTGATAAAAATATAGGTCCCAAAATATACTCTAATAAACATAATATTACTACCGAAAGGAAGAGAAAAATATTTAGAACAATTTTCATAAAAGGAGTTTAATGAAAATAAAACATTTCACTTACCTAAATAATCCGACAAGTAGAATCTTGAGGCTGAAAAACACTATCAGCTCTCCTTCTCTCTCTCTCCTCTTCCTTCCTATCTCTCCTCCCTATCTATCCAAGCGTCTCTCTATCTGCTCCTCACACCGGAGACACAACACAAATGGGGTGG
This sequence comes from Vachellia pachyceras, assembly GCA_025593235.1. Lineage (NCBI taxonomy): Eukaryota > Viridiplantae > Streptophyta > Magnoliopsida > Fabales > Fabaceae > Vachellia > Vachellia pachyceras. The sequence goes on from JANTPZ010138187.1 coordinate 18,118, forward strand.
GTGTATTTATAATATTCCCACACCCACGTTGTAATATCCACCATTTTTTGTAAATAGAAATAGAAGCCAAATTGATAGATATGAGATAATATAAGGCCTAGAAATGAAAGTACAGAAAGAGAAGATGTCAATAGACCAAAGAGACCTTGGTCAATTTAGTCCCAAGGCTTTGAAATTACTAAGAATATAAGCTAGGGACATAAATGTCATTAAGTATAAAGACCAAGGGCAATATAGTCATTAGATAAAAAGGGCCAAACCAGTAGTCAAAAGTCAAGTTAGAGCCCACGGATAGAAAGTACGGAAAAAGTTGATGTTGTTAGGCCGGAAGTCGCAGAATCAGATTTGGCCTGGTGAATGGAAGTCGGTAGGAACTTCAAAGTTATGCGTGCTCGCCCTGGAGCAATCTCAGGATGGGTGACCTTCTGGGAAGGGACCCATATGTCATTTTAGGGGAGAACACGGAACCCGTAACCCGCACAGCCCGCCCGGATTGGACCCGCCCAATGGTGGCCCATTTCGGGCGGGCAAAAAAACCCGCCCATTTAAAAAATAACAGGCGGGCTACGGGTATGCCACCGCCCGTATATGTTTTTTTTCCTGCAAAGCAAACCCTTCGTCCTTCCTTCCTCCTTCGACACAGGCCCAACCCAAAATCCCTATTCCCTAATTTTTGCTCCTTCGACACAGACCCAACCCAAAGTTTGCCTAATTGCTGCCCATTTCCTTCAAGCTTCGACCGTCGACAGCTCACAGCGTGCCATTTCCTGAACTCTCAGCTCACAGCGACAGCGAGCCCTAATTTCTCCCTTCCCAGCTCTCGGCAGCTCCAGCTGAGAGTTCTCTCTCAGTCTCAGACTTCGTTTGCGTGACGTCTTTGCGATTGCGAGCTCAGCTTCGTTGCAATCTCATCTCAGACCGAGTACGTCTTTGCGATTGCGAGCTCAGGTAATCTTCGTTTGCATCTTTGCTAGCTGGCTGGACTTCATTTTTTTAGCCTCGATTAGGTTCGCATTTTTCTTTGGACTGAGAGAGAACTCATCTTGTCACTGTTTATTAAAGCTAAATCCCTAACTGAGTTCATCTTCTAAAAAACAAAGTTCATCTTGTCACAGCTAAATCCCTAACTGATTTCTTGAGAATTCTCTTCATCAAGGATTGATACATAGTTGATAATATAGAGTGTTTGGTTTGTATTGGGAAAAGCATCCAAACGGTGTGGAAGCTTTTACTAGAATTATGGTTTCCATGGTTTTCTATGTGAATTCAAAACATGCATAGATATATGAATTAATGACTACTTTTGGTTGCTCTCAAGTACTAAAGCCCAACACATACATAATATGGTAGGATTCGTTTGGACAGAGACTATAATTTGACAATTGATATTTGTGATTGGACATATAGTCGAGTTCCTAAATATAAGCCTTGATTTGTTTTTGAATTTAAATTGCAAATGAGGTTTATAAGATGGTTGAGGCACTCATATGTGGCCAAAATTGGCTATCCAAGAATCCTCCCATTAACAAAGACTTTGATATTGAAAACTTTGATAATAGTAAGAGTGTTGTTATAGGTATTTTCAATACAATTGTTGATTTGATTTTTAATTTTATTACTATTCTTGGCTATGATTTCATTTAATTTATTTTGTAGAGGAAGATGCTGTAATATCCACCCTTTTCAGTAAACTAACAAAGAGGCCAAATCGTTAGTTAGGGGACAAGACAAGGCCCAGAAATAAAAGTACAAAAAGAAAAGATGTCGGTGGACTAAAAAGACCCTGGTTAAATTAGTCCTAAAGCCTTGAGATTTTTAAGAAGGTAAGCCAGGGACATGAATGTGATTAAGTATAAAGACCAAGGGTAATATGGTCATTGGAT
>JANTPZ010138195.1:0-24129 GCA_025593235.1 Vachellia pachyceras
ACTGGGACTCAGTTTTTAATAAGGATTCCTTAAATCGTGTTGTTTTTTACAAAATTCCAATATTTGCACATAAAAAAGGCCCACATTTTTTCAACAAGATTTGTGTTTATGGAATTAAACATTTAACTCTCTTTGAATTGAATGGAAACATCCACAGGGACTCAGTTTTTAATTAGGATTCCTTAAATCGCGTTGTTTTTTTCCAAAATTCAAATATTTTCTCATAATAAAGGCCCATATTGTTTCAACAAGATTCGTGTTTATGGAATTAAACATTTCACTCTATTAGAATTGAATGGAAACATCCGCTGGGACTCAGTTTTTAATTAGGATTCCTCAAAATCGTGTTGTTTTTTCAAAATTCAAAAATTTTCACATAAAAAAGGGCCATATTTTTTCAACAAGACTAGTGTTTAAGGAATTAAACATATAACTCTATTAGAATTGTATGGAAACATCCACTAGGACTCAGTTTTTAATAAGGATTCCTTAAATCGTGTTCTTTTTTTCAAAATTCAAATATTTTCACGTAAAAAAAGGGCCATATTTTTTCAACAAGACTAGTGTTTTAGGAATTAAACATATAACTCTATTGGAATTGAATGGAAACATCCACTTGGACTCAGTTTTTAATAATGATTCCTTAAATCGTGTTGCTTTTTTTCAAAATTCAAATATTTTAACGTAAAAAATGGCTATATTTTTTCAACAAGACTAGTGTTTAAGGAATTTAACATATAACTCTACTAGAATTGAATGGAAACGTCCACTGGGACTTTGTTTTGAATTAGGATACCTCAAATAGTGCTATTTTTTAAAAAAATTTAAATATTTTCACAGAAAAAAGGCCCATATTTTTTCAACAAGAATTGGGTTTAAGGAATTAAACATATAACACTATTGGAATTGAATGGAAACATCCACTGTGACTCAGTTTTTAATTAGGATTCCTTAAATTGTGTTATTTTTTTCAAAATTCAAATATTTTCACAGAAAAAAGGCCCATTTTGTTTCAACAAGATTCGTGTTTATGGAATTAAACATTTAACTCTATTAGAATTGAATGGAAACATCCGATGGTGCTCAGTTTTTCATTAGGATTCCTAAAATCGTGTTTTTTTCAAAATTCAAATATTTTCACATAAAAGGCCCATATTTATCCAACAAGACTCGTGTTTAAGGAATTAAACATATAACACTATTAGAATTGAATGGAAGCATCCACTGGGACTCAGTTTTTAATAAGGATTCCTTAAATCGTGTTCTTTTTTTCAAAATTCAAATATTTTCACATAAAAAAGGACCATATTTTTTCAACAAGACTAGTGTTTAAAGAATTAAACATTGCACTCTATTAGAATTGAATGCAAACATCCGCTGGGACTCAGTTTTTAATTAGGATTCCTAAAATCATGCTGTTCTTTTAAAATTCAAAAATTTTCACATAAAAAAGGGCGATATTCTTTTAACAAGACTAGTGTTAAAGGAGTTAAACATATAACTCTATTAGAATTGAATGGAAACATTTACTGGGACTCAGTTTTTAATAAGGATTCCTGAAATCGTGTTGTTTTTTTTTCAAAATTCATATATTTTCACATAAAAAAGGGCCATATTTTTTCAACAAGACTAGTGTTTAAGGAATTAAACAAATAACTCTATTAGAATTGAATGGAAACATCCACTGGGACTCAGTTTTTAATAAGGATTCCTTAAATCGTGTTCTTTTTTTCAAAATTCAAATATTTTCAAATAAAAAAGGGCCGTATTTTTTCAACAAGACTCGTGTTTATGGAATTCAACATTTGACTCTATTAGAATTGAATGCAAACATACGCTGCGACTCAGTTTTTAATTAGGATTCCTAAAATCGTGTTGTTTTTTTTAAATTCAAATATTTTCACATAAAAAAGGCCCATATTTTTTCAGCAACATTCGTGTTTATGGAATTAAATATTTAACTCTATTAGAATTGAATGGAAACATCCGCTGGGACTCAGCTTTTAATTAGGATTCCTAAAATCATTTTTTTTAAAATTCTAATATTTTCACATAAAAAAAGGCCATATTTTTCCAACAAGACTAGTGTTTAAGAAATTAAACATATAACTCTTTTAGAATTGAATGGAAACATCCACTGAGACTCAGTTTTTAATTAGGTTCCTTATATCGTGTTGTTTTTTTTTCAAAATTCAAATATTTTGACATAAAAAGTCCCATATTTTTTAAACAACACTCGTGTTTGTGGAATTCAACATTTGACTCTATTAGAATTGAATACAAACATATGCTATGACTCACTTTTTTATGTTAAAATATTTGAATTTTTGTTAAAAATAATGCGATTTAAGGAATCTTAATTAAAACCTGAGTCCCAGTAGTTGTTTCCATTCAATTCTAATACAGTTAAATGTTCAATACCTCAAACACCATTCTTGTAAAAAAATATCGACCCTTTTTTATGATAAAATATTTGAATTTTTGATAAAAATAACGCGATTTAAGGAATACTAATTAAAAAATGAGTCCCAGTGGATGTTTCTATTCAATTCTAATAGAGTTAAATATTTAAATCCTTAAACAATAATCTTGTCGAAAAAATATGGGCCCTTTTTTATGTTAAAATATTTGAATTTTTGATAAAAACAAGGCGATTTAAGGGATCCTAATTAAAGGCTGAGTCCCAGTGGATATTTCCATTCAATTCTGTTAGAGTTATATGTTTAAATCCTTAAACACCAATCTTATTGAAAAAATATGGGCCTTTTTTATGTGAAAATATTTGAATTTTGAAATAAAACGCGATTTAAGGAATCCTAATTAAAAACTGAGCCCAGTGGATGTTTCCATTCAATTCTAATATAGTTAAATTTTTAATTCTTTAAACACGAATCTTGTTGAAAAAATATGGGCCTTTTTTCTTTGAAAATATTTGAATTTTGAAAATAAAACACGATTTAAAGAATCCTAATTAAAACCTGAGTCCCAGTGGATGTTTCCATTCAATTCTAATAGAGTTCAATGTTTAAATCCTTAAACACTAATCTTGTCAAAAATATATGGGCCCTTTTTTATGTTAAAATATTTGAATTGTTGATAAAATCAACGCGATTTAAGGAATCCTAATTAAAGACTGAGTCCCAGTGGATGTTGTTGGTACCTTGTTTTGATGATAACAAAATCATGATAAAAGATTGCAAAAATGATTTCAGAATCCAAGTTTCAATATGTTGATTCAATACTTCATGATGTCACTCGAGTGTTATGTCAAAGTTTAACAGTACTCGAGCATTGGAACTCAATACTCGAGCACTGCACCTTTTGAACTTAAGACAAATCAGTACTCTCAGGCAACACCTCAAGTATTGATATCAAGTGTTATCAATACTCAGTACTATGTTGTTGCACTCGAGTTCTGCACTTTGAAAATGAGTTTTTGATCAATGCTCTGAGTGAACACTTCAAGCATTAGCATAGCGTGTTGCCAATGCTCGAGTATTGGAAGTTAGTACTCGAGCATTAGGCTAAAAATGTATTTCAAAATAATGCTATCATGGAGTACTGCAAGTGTAAGCTAATAGCAGAAGCCAACACTCGAGCACTGGGTTTACAGCACTCGAGTGTTGTGGCCTTTTGAAAGCACTCCAAGTCAACACTTCAAGTATTGGCTGAAAGTATTACCAATACTCGAGTCCTGAGTTTCAGCACTCGAGTGTTGACCATTTTTCTCAACACTGTTAGCTAACACTTCCGGCATTTGCTCACAGCATAAGCCAACACTCGAGTATTGGATTTTTGGCACTCGAGTGTTGAGGTCCTTAAGTCAACACTCGAGCACAGAGTTTTATCACTCGAGTGTTATGGCCTAACTCTCAACACTGGAAGCCAACACTGCAAGTATTGACTGCCAGCATTGTCAACACTCGAGTACCAGCTTTTCATTACTCGAGTGTCGAGCTGAAAACTTTCACTGTTCACCAACACTCTATATCAACACTTTCAGTACTCACTTCAAGTATTTCTAACACTCGAGTATTGTGATTTCTGCACTCGAGTATTCTGATATGTTAAAATCATTTTTCATCACTTGCACAGAACACTCGAGTATTTATAGAAAGTATTATCAACACTCAAGCATTAGAATTTGTCACTCGAGTATTTGAACACTTTCACTCAATACACGAGTACTTTATCAAAGTGTTAATCCTTTCTTTGAAAATCTTTTGAGTAACACTCGAGTACCAAAATCTTTCACTCGAGTGCCAGCTCTCTCTCTGACAGCTTTGAGTCTGACACACACCATACCTACGCTATTACACCTACTTTCCTTATTTGTATAACGACATTTTTGAACTCTAACTGCTCCCATAAATGTAGCAGGTTGAAACATTAAATAGAAGAAAAGGCATGGTTCATGACTCGAAGATATTAACGTTCTTTTGCAACTTCAACCTCGACTGACTCAAAGGCATTAAATGCCATTAATGCAGAAGCAATTGGTCGTTGATGAGAGTAACGGCTATTGAATACAGTCTAACGGACAAATCATCAAGATTCATCTATAAAAGGACCAGCATTCATTACAGAGAAAAATAACAACAAATCTGAGCATTTAAGTCTACATTTACTACGCTTTCTCTGTAAAATCTTCATTTATCTTCACTGAGCTTCATTATTAGCCATCTACTCTTTTGAGAGATATTTAAGGCTGAAACACTTTGTAAATCGGTGAGAATCTCAAGGAAAGGGCCTTGAGTAAGTTTGGGTAAACGAGAGTTAGAAAACAGAGAGTGTCTTACTCTGTTTTATTGAAAAGAGAAAGGGGGAGTGATTCTCAGATTGTAAAGGCTTGAGAAGCCTTGTCTATTGCTGTTAGTGGATTTAGAAATCTCGGGAGTGCCCTGAGGACTGGACGTAGGTCAAGAAGACCGAACCAGGATAAGCTCTTCGTGTTCATTTGTTCTTTTCTTTCAGTATCTTTACTCTACATCTCTGTGAAGTTTAAATTGTGCTAAAAATTTTATTAGACCAATTCACCCCCCTCTTGATCAAATCCTATTCTAATAATATGCTCAACGGTGCTACAAGAGGATCATTTATTGGAGATGGAAAGAAATATTCCAATAATATTATGTAAATTAGAGCGTGTGTTTCCTCCTACATTCTTTGATTCCATGGAGCACTTGCCTATTCATTTGCTATATGAAGCTAGGATTGGTGGACCGGTTCAATATTGGTGGATATATCTATTTGAAAGGTAATTGCCCTTCTAACCATATTATTTCTCCCCAAATATGAGTTAAATGAATTTAATTTGTAAATGTTATTGTAGGTTTCTCAATAAAATTAAAAATGGTTGAAAATAAAGCGCGTGTAGAAGGATCAATATGTGAAGCTTACATAGCACAAGAAACAAGCTTCTTTTTTATGCATTATTTTGAGTCTTTTGGGTCAAGTGATGTAAGGAAAAGCCATGATGGTGACGGGCCTATGCAACATCATAGTGAACCCACTCTATCCATCTTCAACCAATCTGGAAGAACTGCTGGGAAGTATAAAGAACGGTGGCTTAGTGATCAAGAAATGATGGCTGCTCAGTTACATGTTTTATTAAATTGTGACGAGGTTAAAACAATTCTCGAGTAAGTAGTTGGCATACACTTGGTGTATCTCTTTATATCATGTCTCATCATTCTAACTTGATGATTCAACATTATTCATTTGATATTCTTACGAGTTACAGATTATATGTGCAACAATTCACACAAATATATGGTAATGATAGTGAAGTTATTGACAAACAAATTGGTGTTGATTTTCCACTATGGTTCCATGAATATGTAAGATTTAATTTTCATCAGAAATATATTTTATAATTTATTACTTCATGTATTCAAATAATCAACCTAATCTTGTGCTTTTATTTATATTTTGTGATAGGTAAGCAGAAATAAACCGTTATTGGAGAATCCTTATTTGTTTGATTTAGCTCTTGGACCTTTGAGAATGGCAAAGTCATGGCCTATTTATTATGTTAATGGTTACAAGTTTCAAACTTTTGCTAGGGGTGAAGGGAAAAAACATATAATTGCGGAGTATGTGTTAGTAGTATTCGTCAAAATGAAACTCCAAGTAATTACTATGGTATCCTAAAGGAGATTCTTGAGTTAGAGTAGCCCAGACTACCCATCAAAAAATCTGTTTTATTTTATTGTGGTTGGTATGATACCTGAACACGTGGAATGAGAGTGCATAAGCAATATGAGATTATTAAGGTCAATAGGAAAAAAAAGTATGTGACATTTGATCCTTTTATCTTTCCAGATATAGCAACTCAAGTTTATTATGCTCCTTATCCTTTTCGTCAAAAAGATAAAGTTGATTGGTTGGTAGTTTTAAGCACATAACCTAGGGGAGCAATTGATAGAAGTTATGATTTGGAAAATGCTTACCAAATAGATCAACCGCATGTGACAACTATTATTGAAGATGATCCTATTGATCATCTATATGATGATGAAGCACCGAGACAAGAGTTAAATGGGATTGAAGTGGAAGAAAATGAATTCATTAATGATGAATATGATGACGACGATGACGAACATGAGAAGGAGGAGGACGAACACAATGAGGAGGATGAGGAAGAGGATGACGACAACAACGAACATGAGGACGAGGAGGAGGATAACAACGATGATAAAGAAGAAGAAGATTAGAAGAAATTGGTCACATGTTTACCGATTTAAGTATTGCTTACAATTGTTTTGTGGAATATGTATTGATTGCTTAAATTATTGAATTGCAATTATTGAAATTCTGAAAAATGAGTTCATATTTTACTATCTGAATTAATTTATTGTTAATTTGATTATGTAGATGTCAGACTCAGGACAACCAAAAAGATCTGTTGAGTCTAGTAGAAGTGGAAGAGGAAAGAAGCATGCACAATTAATAACAACTCATTTGCAAGAGATTCAACTTCCTCCTATAATTCCGGTTAACCCTCTTCAGCCTCGAAATGTGTCATCAAATACTTATGCATCTGAATCTATGGAAGCCACCCTATAGCCTCATAACACTTAACAATCCATGCCTATCCCTCAACCTCAACGGATTCCAACACAACCTAGCCATCCAGCTCCATCGATGCATGCTTCACCAACTGACACACTACACTCACCTATGCAAGCATCTCCTCCTACCCCAGGCACTTCATCAAGTCACATTGGTGGAGATATGACTAATGAACGTATTCAAATAAAGCCTCTTGCTGATGGGTAAGTATTATATTAGCTTGGCTTAACAGAATGAATGTCCCTTTTACTTATTATGTTTTCTTTATGTATGAATAGATTTGATCCACATTCTATAATTGGTGGTCTTGCTTCATGCATACGTCGAACATTAAGTGAAGCTAAACCATAATGGAAGAAATTGTCGGATGAAGCTAGGACTGCAATTTGGGAAGAGTTTAAGGTGATACCATACTAATCCTACTAAATTTCAATTAATATTTCATGATTTTCATAATTTTTATTATATATGATTTCTAATGTTATATTCTTGTTATCTGAAAAACTATTTGTAGAATAGTATATGTGGAATCCATGTTATAATGAGAAAATTCGACAAAATTTTGAGAAAAGCTTCAGTCATTCCGAAAGAAAGGTACAAAACCATATTGGATGGAGGATGCTATGTGGAAAGAGTTTACAGATTATTGGCATTCTTCTCAATTCAAGGCAAAATCTGATCAAAATAAAAGGAATCGAGAATCAGCTGCTGGAGCTTCTCTTCACATAGGCGGATCAATATCACATTCACTGATTTATGAGAAAATGGTACTATGCTTATTTTATTCTATACTCGGACTCATAAGTTGATCAATTGTTGTTATTAATATATCTCATTCTTAACATGTCAATACAGAGAGTAGAAAATGGAGTTGAGCCTTCATTTTCAGATTTTTACTTTCGTAAGCATCGAAAGAAGAAAGATCAAAGCTGGGTGGGAGATCAAGCAGCAAGTGCATATGTAAGTATATCTTTAATCAAGATTTGCGTTGATAATTTTTTTGCATTGCCTTCTTGTATTGTAATGTGTAGTCTTTGATTATCATTCAGATTGTGGTATGAATTACGATTGGAACTCATTATTGATGTTTTCATTTGTGTAATACTGAATCTAATATTTAAATAAGCTTGTTAATGTACTTATATCTTTTTTTGAATAGGAAACTTCTCAAAAAAACAAAGGCAGACATACTTTTGCAATGCCCTTCGACAAATGATCGAGATGATACTGATGATGGCAGTCAATAATCAACACCATTACCATATGATATAGACATATTTATAAGTTCTGTTAGAGGAAAGAAAAAAGGGAGAGTCTTCGAACTTGGTGACATAGGAAGGAGTTTTGCTTCCTCACGGTCTTCTGTATCTTCACATTCTGCTATTCTTAATAATTATGAGGCTATTATAGCACAAGTTTATGCTTTAAATGCTTCATTACAAAAATTTGAAGAGGAAAAAGAAGCTTTAAGAGCTAAATTAGTTGAGGCAAATACTCGTTTTGATGAAACAACTAAGAATGTCGAGGCTTTAATGCAACATTTGGGTTTTAAAGGTTCTTCTTCTCATGCACCATCTCCACATGAACCGGAACATCAATCTACAAGCAAAGCACAACCAAATGTTACTCAATCAGATGATGAAGATATTAACACTTTTGGCAGTGATGATGATGAGCATGATGATTAGAATGTAACACATATTAGGAAACTTTTATATGTATTTCATTTGAATTTCTAAATAGGTTTCTTTGTTATCTTGTAATTCGCACTTGTGTTTCAGGAAAATATTACTAAATTCATGTTTATACATTTGAAAGTCCCGTTTTCTTTTATTAACTTCCTGTTTCTGTTTCAAAAATCACTTTTGGATTTTGCTGCAATTACATGTAACTATTCAACAAAATTTTCCTTCTGAATTTCCTGCAAATTTTCCTACGGAATTTTACCTACGGATTTTCTTGCGGATTCTAACCTGCGGATTTTTTACCTGAAAATTTCCATGAAGCTTATACCTGCGGATTTAAATCTGTAGGAAAATCCGCAGGAATTCATGTTTCCTACGGATTTTTAGTTGAAATCCACAGGAAAATCAGCAGGAATAAATCATTTTTTGTAGTGAATATTCCTCACTAATTGGGTATTTTAGATAGGAATGTCTAAGTCATGGCTAATTTTTCTTGCTAATTTGAACATTAGAAAGGAAGTTAATATTCCTCGCTAAAGTCCTCACTAATTGGGCTGTTTAGAGAGGAATTTTAAAGTAGTCATTAATCTTTGCCACTAATATGATTTAAATATAATATCATATAATGAATAATTTGTCACTAAAAATATAAATTAAATCATGTATTTATAAATATTATTATTATGATCTCTCAAGATAGAGAGGATTGAATTAAAATTTATTTTATATAAAAAGTCACAATTTACATAAAATAATATAAAGGAAACATGACTTGTTTACTTAAAAATCTACTCTCTTTATGAAATACATAAAAATGATTAAAATGGAAAAATGGGTGTTTGGCAACACTTCTACACTTCCTAAACACACGTTCAAAAGTATTTTTTTGTAAAACAAGATAATATCATTCACATATTTACCTCTACTTACGTAAAAGTACTTTTCTACTGCATTTCCAAATGGGCACAATATTGGTTTTCTTGAAGAGATTTTTTTTTTTGAATTCTGGCGCTACAGAGACAACCCATGCATGAAGAGAAAGAAACTTTCCATTAGTAAAAGAACACTAACATCTTAATCTTAAAGATTGGATATATAGTGAGCCCGTCATGACTCAAGTCCCATTATCATTTAGTTCCCTTCTTTCTTTCCCTTGCTTTTTTCTTTCTTCTATTCTTTTGGGTCAACAATCTAAAGCTACTTGATAATTTCAATCATTAAAAATTGCACAACACTTTTATTTGACAACAGATTAAAAGTACATATTGTTGGAAAAGTGTGTGTGTTAAAAGAGGGAATCTCAAGTCCGCATTGCTTGAGTCAATGAGGGCTTGAGAGTATATATAATAAGAAGTGTTTGTGGGCTTGTAAAAGGGCTAAGAGAGGAGGTGAGCCTCACGCCCACAAGAACAAGCAGAAACGGGGCAATGCAGTTGAAATCTGGCAATCCCCCTGTGCGCGTGAATAAAAGAGGCACTGGACACTTTTTAATTTTTCATTTTGGAAATTTGCAAAGTAATTTTATGAAAATATTTTGCTTGCCTGAAAACATTGAGTTTTAGGATCTTCAAAACTTGAAACCTTTGAATCACAAAATATTGGAGCCTACCGTTTCTTATCCCAGATTTTTGCTTCCAAGCGTTTCTAATATTGATTAGCCATGAAATGATGTCTTCGGAATTTTGAATAAGTCCAGATTTTAAGCCTGCAGTTTTCCAGATTAATTACCAACGTTTTAAGAAGTAATAGCCAACGTTTTGAATATTTATTTTGCATTATTGCTGGTGCATTAATCGGAGGGTAATGGTGTTGATGGCTGCCAACGTTCACTTGACCTCCCAACGCCTATATATAGCGAGCTCCACCAAAGAGTCCAGTGCACCGAGCTCTCAAGCTTCCTCTCCTCTCTTCCTCCTCGCTCTCTAGGCTTCTGTTTTAGCTTTCTGTAGTTCTGTTCCTTGCTCCGGCGAGAAAAACCCGTTTAATCCTGGGGAGTTGCCGTCCTATGGCGGAATAACTCTTTAGGACAGTGTTCCATGCACGACTCAGGTTGTATTTTGCTCTAACGTTTTGTTGTTTTGCAGCTCCGATGATAACACATCTAGAGGCATATATACATGTGTGTGTGATGTAACTATGAACTATTTTAGATAAGTGGTAAAAGTTACTTTTTAATGTTATTTAATATTTATGAAATAAGTATTTGAGAACAATTTTAATTTATTTTAATTTAGATGAACATGTTTTTATCAAGGTTATCAAATCCGAATCGGCGACTGAACCAGATAAGGCAGTGGGTCAGACCGGAGTCAAACAAGGGATCAGACCGGTGAGAAATAAAAAATTATAAAAATAAATATTATCACACATTGATATAATCATACTATTTAAAATTGAAATTTTCAAAAAAAATAAGTAGTAAATTCCATTCTTAACAAAATAGCAATTACCAAATCAATAATATACTTATTGATTATCTATTATCTAACATTACTTACAGTTTCAAAATATTAATCCTAACAAAATATCAATATATATATATATATGGTAAGGGGAATTTAGTTTTTCCTTTTCACATTTTGTTCCCCCTTTAAACACCAAAATATTCTCCTCCATGTATTCTACAAATTGGATAAAAGCAATCAACATGCAACAAGATGATAGTATGGAAGAAGCTTAGGTGGAAAAATACCAACTTGTATTCTTCTAGGGCATATACAGATTTATCCCTTGACTTATACTATAATTGATTGTGCTGTCTTCATTCATCTTAGCACCTATTTTTCTTGGACGTATATATGCCTTCCACTGATGAAGAAAATCATAATCCCTCAAGTTGTGATTCATACTTCTTTGATTATATTGTTCACATCACATTCTAATCCAACAACTTCACCTTCATCCTAATAAAATTTTGTAAAAAAAAAGATGATCGGATTTTGATCGGTTTTACCGGGCTGACCCCGGGTTAACCCTAACCCAGGGTCAGATAGCAAATCAGACCGGACTAGTGGCCGATTCGTTGGTTTCCAATCCAAACCGTCCGGTCCGATCCGGTTTTAATAACCATGGTTTTTATAACGTATAATCTATATAAGTGATAATGTAAAATATGAGCTAGGTACCTAAAAATATTAACACCATTTATACCCCCCCAAATTGTGATTTGTCCACACCGACCAAGGGTGAGACAAGCTAATTGAAAATAAATAATAAGATAAATATTGAAAAAAATCTAATATATATTGTGGGGTTCAAATTTTAAGGTTAGGAGTCGCTACCAAAGTTAAAAAATGGAATAATTTTGGAAACCCTTTTCTACAAAAACATGTCTATAAAAATAGGATAAGGTTCGGGAGTCGATTGTGTATAGAGAAGGTGTTAGACACCCCACAACACCCATTCTTAAAAACTTGCCCAAATTTTATTATTTAAAATAATATGGGCAAGAAAAAAATATTTTAATTATTCAAAATAAAATAATAGAAAGATATAATAGAAAAAATGAAAAAAAGGAGAAAGGGAAAATAAAATAAAATAACCAAAAACAATAAAAAAGAAGATAACTATACATAGGAAAATAAAGAGAAAAAATAGAAAAAAAAGATAACAATGAAAATGAAATTCAACTGAAAATATAAAATTAAGAGGAAAAATGAAATAGAAAGAGGAAAAAATTGTTTATAAGGTTAGACTTGACCTAGGATGAAAGCCTAGGGCCTTCATACCCTTTAAAATGATCAAAGTCCACGTAGTTCGGGATAGAAATGGGTGTCAATTGGTGTATAATTTTTTAAGAAGCGATTTTAGTTAATTCACCAAAAAGTATTTTTCTATTGATTGGTATTTTTTATTTTTAAATAAATTTCTTATTGTTTATTTCTTGAAGGGAAAAAGGAATTTCTCAAAAATTTTAAATCATATTTCGTGGAGAGTTTCCTATAACCTCACACGAAAATACAATCGGTTTTAATTGAGGAGCTTTTGAAAACCTCACACGGCACAAAATTACTTCAAAAAGTTTTCCTTTTGCTTTTCAAAAAAGATGTTCCCTTTTTTATTTAAAGACAACAATGAAAATAACTCATGTTTCATACATATTATTCACATATGTATTAATCAAAGAGAGAATGAAAGAATGGAGAAGATGAAAAAATGTGTACCTCTTGCCTCCTTCTCTAGCTTCTTCCTCCAAAAAAAAAAAACCAACCCTTTGCTTCAACCCCTACTCTCTTTTTTACAGGAAGCAAGCAGGGTTTCCATACCTTTTTTATTTTCTTTTTATTTTCATTTTTTATTAATTTTTTAGACGTAAAAGCTACTTGAAGTGGTATCAATCAACATAAATGAGGATTTTATTATTATTTTCATTTTTTTATTTTTCTTATTGAGCAAGAAAACAAAGAACTTCCTAATCTAAACCCAATTACCACCAATGAGAAATTTATTTTTATTTTTTACTCCCTAATGGCATTCTTGAATTCGGGTGGAAATCATCATAAATATGATTTTTGGGAAAACTTTTCAATTGTACCCCAATTATCATGAATGAAGTTTTCCTAAATTGTAAGAAAGAATAAGAAGGATTTTTTTCTTTTTTATCATTTTTTATTTTTATTATTTTATTTGGGGCTTGGACAAAATACAGTGTTTACGTGAGCGTGCGTGTGTAGGCTAACCATATCTTGTTACTTCACTAATTTCTACCAAACGCCAATAATAGGCATGCTTGGGAAAGCTTTTGGAAACTTCAAACGTGCGTTCGGTAATGCTTTTTCTCAAATTAAGATAATCTCCTTTACAAACTTACCTCGTAAATGGTAAAAACACTTCTCCCAATGTGTTATATAATGATTTATTACTCGTTTGTAAGTCCGTTTGAGAATAACTTTTATAGAGTTTGAGGCAAAACTTAGGTTTTGGAGAATAGATTTTGAGAGAATAGTTTTTATGGATTCCAAGGCAAAACATAAGTTTTGAAAGGTAATTATGTTTGAGAAGTTATTGGCTTTTACAAAGTTTGAGGCAAAACGTAAGTAGAAAAGAGGAAAGATAAAGAAAGAAAAAGGAGGAAAGAGAAAATTTATTAGGGGAAAAGATATGATTTAATAAGAAAATAACTTTTAAAAATATAGGTTTCAAACCTAGGTTTTGTTTCCAAAATAGTTTTTCTAAAAAATGTGAGTATCTGGGTAAAACCTATGTGTTTTGCCACAAAACCTAGATTTTGAAACTAGAAGCCAAACAAGCTCTTAATAAATTATATTTTATCTTCATAATTACGGTCAAATCAAGATAAATATAGTTTTTTGAGTCCTATAGCCCAACTAATAGAAAACATATCTCCCCATTAAAAATTAAAGAAGTATCATATTGATTAATTGGATATTGAATTGAGGGTATATAAAGTTGAGGTATGTCTTATCAAATTGACTTGAGTCTCATTTTGATAGATAAACAACTTCATTGAAAAAAAACTCAATTGAATAATATGATATGGATAGTCATCATTGTTAGAATAGGATTTGACTACAGGGTGAATTGGTAACTTATTGAAAATTTCAACCAAAAACAGAAATGAAACAAAGTCACTGAGAGTGAAATGGAGAAGATGGACATTGCTAATTTATCCTTGTTTGGCCCTTTCGACCTACATTCAGTCTTCAAAGCATCACTGAGATTTGTTAATCCACTAATAGCAACAACAATAGGCTCTTTAAGTCTTTACAACGAGGAATCTCACTCCACCTTACAACTTTCACTAAAACAAAGGCTCACGCCTTTTGTTTTCCAGTTTGATCTTAGCCCAACATATTTAAAATCTCAATCTTGAGTTTCTTACAAGATTACAAGTTTGAATGGTAATATAAACTCTCTTACAGAGTGGATGTATAAACACCAAGGCATTAATGACAATATAAAAGAATTACAGAGAAGTTAGTAAGCAAATTAATGCGTCAGGTAATCACATATTGCTTCACACCTACATTTGCTCTGAATGCTCGTCTATTTATAGACGGCTTGCTTTGGCTAGCCATTATAAACATTTATGTTTCCGTTACTCTCAGTTGCGTTGGATGAGGTTGAACATTTAATGCTTCTGTACCTTCTCTTTGTTAACATATCCGTTGTGACGATGAGCGTTGAAGCTGCGCTGGAGACAAGATTAGAGATGCACATTCCCTATTAGTAAGTCAAACCATAATGCATTTATGATGTCACTTAGGATTTAAAATATTGTTGCGTAAATAGGGAAAGTTCTAGCAAAAAGTAATGTCTGTTATCAGATTGATATGTGTCAGGTATAAGCAATACTCGAGGTTTGTTTCTCATAACTCAAGTTTTGAGAGAAATGAACTAATGAAAATTTGAATTCCATGTAGTAATATTTGAGTTTTATGATAATAACTTAAGTTTCAGAAAAACTTTCAGTATAACTTGAGCTGTCACTGAAACTGTTACAATGTGAAATTTGAAAACTTTTATTCAATATTTGAGTTATCTTGAAAGTTTTAAAAATTCTCTTCGATACTCAAGTTTTGATCTATAGAACTCAAATTTTGTTAAAAACTTTTGCTACAACTCGAGTTCATTAGGAAGTGTTTGAAGTAATAGGTATTTTGAAACTTCAACACTCGAGTTTTCAACACCAGAACTCAAGTGTTGCATAACTTCCTTCATCACTAGAGTTTCTTTGGAAGTGTTGTGTAATGACTTTTAAAACCCAAAACTTGAGTTTCACAACACTTCTTTCACAACTCAAGTTTTCTTTGAAGGTGTTGAGTTCTAAAATAATATTAAATCTCATAACTCAAGTTTTGAACATCAAAACTCAAGTATTATCAATACATCAACTTCAACTCAAGTTTTTTTTGAAAGTTTTGTATTTGAAAATAGTTTTAACTCTCATAACTCGAGTTTTTGAAATCAACACTCGAGTGTTAACAACACTACAATTGCAACTTGAGTTTTCTTTAAAAGTTTTGAATTTGAACACCTTTTTAATTCTCATGTTTTAAACCTTAAAACTTGATTGTTAACAACACTTTCACTTCAACTTGAGTTTTCTTTAAAAATTTTGAAGTTGAAAAATTTTGGCAAGTATAAAACTCGAGTGTTAGCATACGAAACTTGAGTGATGCAACATCAACATAAATAATGAAAGTTTATTTTGAAAAATTAAATTCAAAACATTTTCTAATTTTATAATTCCTGTAAAATATAAACTTTTGTTATCACCAAAATATAGTATCAACAATTATTTGATATTTGATCTATGGAACATCAAAAGCCTTTGAGACTAAAGAAAAGTACAAGCCCATCAATTTCATGGGAGAATTTTAACCTAAACACGAGTGATTAATTATTGAAATTTATGTCTTGAGATTATTATATTTTGATTAGCTTATCAAAATAAAATAAGACGAAAACATTTTTTTTCCCAGCATCTTGCTTAATCTAATAATCTCCAGACAATTTTCTTATATACTCTTACCTAGCCTATGATGTGCTTGTTTGGGAACACAGTTGAAACAAAACTACATCAAAATATATAAAAACCATCTTGAAATCCATAAAAAATATATTGAAATCTGTAAAACCATATAAAAATCCGTAAATTTCTTTCCCCTAACGAAATTCATTTCTTCCAACAGAGTTTCCAGTTTATAATTGGAAGTCCAGGCTTAGAAATCAATTAAACCCAACCGCCGCCACACCATTAATATTTTTAGCCTCGTGAGGCTATCATAAGAACACGTGTAGCCCATCAAGCCTAATTAGATTTTGTTGTGCCAATATCACAATTGCATTTTGTAATAATTCCGTAGAGAGATTGAAATATGCATGGATTAATGTTGGGTCTAGGAATGAATATATCTCTCATAATAAGATGAGTTAATATTTAAATTTTTATCGGGTCAAATTGTTAAAAATGCATTACCTGGTGCACCTTTGAACATACATGTACATATATTATTTGTTTCTTAATGTAAAACTCATTTTTGTGGTTGAATTTTTTCATTAAAATGTGTAAGGATTGAAGGGGTAGTTATTATATTGTTCATTTATGGAACTATTATATGTTTATAAATTATGTACTCATCTAGTCCTTGATAAAAAAATTATTTTAATGAGAAATTAAACTACAAAGTAGAGATTAAATTAAGGACATTATAATAAATTATAGTGTCATAGATATTATTTAATCAACGCACATTTGTCATTATCAAGAAATTCAATGCACATTTGTTCTTTTTTGAGCCTTGTTTTGTGTAATATTCAGGTTTTCGATAATTAAATATAAATGTTAGACGAGTGACTAAAGATTATTTAAGGGTTTAGAGAATGAAAGGAAAGGAAGAGTGAAGATCATGTTATGTCAAAAGCAGAAAGAGTGTGGGCAAAATTGTCATTTTAAAAAATTAAGGGATTAAAGTATCATTGTGAAAATTTAAGGATGGAGGTTATTTCAAAATGAGACTACAGTGGAATTTCTAAAATTGAGGGACCAAATTACCATTTATGAAATTTAAGGGTATTTTGGTAAATTAAGCAAAATTTAAAGGCCATTTTTATTAGATTTGGCTAAAATATCAAAAAATTTTACAGAATCCTAAAAGATAGAGAAAAATTTACTGATCATGATTGATGTCTGATTCAAGTCAAAATGATAATAATAATAATAATTTTCCTGGTTTTTTTTATATATCAGGATTCATGATTTTGGTTCAATCCTCTCTTAAGAATTAGGATACAGCAACAACATTTATACATAAATATTTAATATTTTTTTAGTGACAAGTTATTAGTCATCTGATCTTACCGACAAATTAATGTTTGAGTCACATGGGCTCCAATTATTGAACAACTCTCTGAAGATGATGTCCTTTTCCTATTCATACTAAGTTTGAAACACGTTAGTAGACATTTTTCAATTTCTTTTCGGCCCTCAAAAGTGAGGTGACATAAAGTGTGGTTAATGAGCTGTAAAAATCTAATTCATCTTTTGATATTTTATGTCCTTGCCAATGTCGGTAACACACTTCTAAAGTCTAATACGCTAAACATATCTAAGGGAAACAAAAAGTACTGTTCCCAGAAAAATCATGAAGTTATGATGTGCGATAAAAACATGTCGAAAGGTCAATTTAATGGAGACTGACACTCTTGGTTTTTATATCTGATATGGCCATGCTTTTTTTTTTTTTGAAAATCAAGTGTTTAGAGGAAGAAGAAATAACTTGTGAGAGGAGGATAAACTGTGGAGTTAAGGCCTTCTACTAATGGGGATAATTATTTTATTTCTAAACAATTGATAATAAATCTGTTAGTATAAATAATTTGAATGGGTTCAAATTTTAAAAATTATTGAATGTATAATAAAAAATTTAATTGAGGGCATTTACCCACGTTTAATTACATGTGGCTTCGCCACTGTGGACGAGGCTGAATAAAGGTAGCCGATGCTTGGAGCAAGTACTGCCCCATCTTAAATATATTTTGGCCTCGCTTCTTTGAAGCAAAACTCTTGGTTTTTACGTGACTGTTTAAAAATTTTATTTTTTTAACGGCATAAATAAGTTGAAATAAAACTATTTTAAATTTGTAAAAATAATTTTGAAATCCGTAAACTCATTTGTTCCAACAGAACTTCTTTCTACTGACAGAGTTTCTACACACACTATATCTTATATGGCCTCTCTTCTTAGATTTTTTTTTAAACCATAAACTCTATCATGTTTGACGTCAGGAACTTTCACCGCGATTCAATGAAACTAAATACATATAATTTTAATTTAGTTGACGATTTACTGCAACTCCATTCCTATAATTTAATCATTTTATAATTTAGTTATGTATTGAGTTACAATTGGGTTAAAACTATAATAATCAAATGATTCATTTTCTCTGGATTTTATTTATATATCAAAATTCATGATTTTGATTCAATCCTCTCCTAAGAATTAGGAGACAACAACAAGGTTTATACATAAATATTTAATTTTTATTTTTTGTGACAAATTATTAGCCATCCGATCTTACCGGCCAATTCAAGTTTGAATCACATGGGCTACAATTATTGACGAGCTCTCTGAACATGATGTTTTATTCCTATTCATACTAAGTTTCAAACACGTTAGTAGACATTTTTCAATTTCTTTTCAGTCCTTTTCAATGTTGTCAAAAGTGAGGTGACATAAAGTGTGGTTAGTCAGCTGTAAAAATCTAAATCTTCCAAAATCTAATACACCAAACATGTCTAAGGGGGGAAAATACTGTTCCCAGGGAAATCATGAAGTTATGATGCTGTGATAAAACATGTCGAGACGTCAATCTAATGGGGACTGAAACTCTTGGTTGTCAGATCCGATATGGTCTCGCTTTTTATCTGAAAGCAAAACCTAGTTTGGAAAATGCAGACCTAACAAGTGGTTAGAGGATGAAGAAATAACTTGTGAAGGGAGGATAAAGCTGAATAAAGGTGGCCGATTCTTGGAGCAACGACTGCCCCACCTTATCTCGAAATTAAAGAAGATGCCCTCCAGTGGGGGATGGGGGATGATTGTTTAAAATTCAATTTATTTTATTTGTATATGTGTGTTTAAAATTTATGAATTCGTCACATTTAATGTATTGCGTACGTAGTGTATAGTGCTCGTTAATATTTAATTTCACTTGTACACTTCTTCATGTCTCTGTTACATGTCTTTGGGAAAAAAAAACTCGAACAAAACAAAAAAGGTAAACAACAAACTTCATTATTGTTACAATTACAAGCAAACAAAAAAAATTGCAAGAATGTAAACTTGAACAGGTCCAATTGTGAGGGTTATAATCTTCAAGAGATTGAGGCAAATTAGCTAGGAAAAGATAATTCTTAGATATTGATAAAAAGAGATGGGTTGTTGTAGTTCTTGACTTGTAGGTCTCCCACTAAGCATATTATTATATACTTAGATATTTTTTTTTGACAATTCAATATAATGAGGACTACTTTTTCCTGTAAAACCACAACCCTTCACTTTTGGAATAGCCACGGCAGGCTTCATTAAGAGAAAGGAAAGAAAGAAGGAGAGACAAGAAGCTCTTGATAATTAAAGCATTTGCTTCTTCTTCTTCTTCTTCTTCTTCTTCTTCTTCTTCTTCTTCTTCTTCTTCTTCTTCTTCTTCTTTTTTAAAGAAGACTGACTCGATTGACCTTATTGTTTCTTAAAGAAGAATGACTTTATCAATTAACCTTATCGTTTGATTATAATTAACTGGAAAATCGTACGCATTGAATTTTAAAGATGACCAGAATAATAAAGTACTCTCTCTAGTTTTTATTATATGAACTAGATAAGCAATTTATAGAAATTCAAACAGATGATTAAGTTATTTAATTTGCAGATATTCCCTCATGTTTTTAAAGTAGAAGTTATATAATTAATTTACTGATTAGATAATTAATTTACAAATACTAAGAAAATAAATCTATTTTCATTATTTCTAAAAAATATATATTGATTTGCCTTAAAATGTCATATTTAAAAGACTAAGTGGATTAATATTTTATATTTCTGAGTAAAATAAATATCATGATTAGCTTTAGTATTCAGAATCAAAGAAAATGCCATGTTCATTCCTCCACTACCTCAAGTGTTGCGTTTTGAGGTAAAATAGTGATGGGGATTAGCCTTTTTGGAATATTTTTTCAGTAGTATTCCAATGCTTGGAAGTATTTTTTTTCAATAAAACTTAGTATTCTAAAATAAATTTTGGGGCAATTTTTTACTTTTAAATATTTTCAAATAGCAATGATTAGTATAAACCTAAGACATTGAGTGCTCTTGAAAAATATTTTAGAGCAAGAATGCACCAAAAATTACTTTATGATATTGATTATTATTTAAAAATATTTTAGAGTATTAGATGTACAAAAAATTATTTTAAAATACTAGGTGTTATCAAAAATTATTTTAAATTGTTGAATGCTACTTATTAGAAGTATTTTATGATTTTGGATGATATATGAAAACTACTTTAAATATACAAAAAAACATTTTAGAATACTAAGTACTACTAAAAAAATACTTTTAAATGTTGAAGTAATATTGAAAAAAATATTTCAGAATTAGGTAGGATGCTATTTTTTAAAAAGCAAACAGAAAAACAAGCTGATCCCCATCACCATTTTACCAAGAAGGCAACGATTGAGGTACGGGAGTGGCAGCGCTGGAAAAAATCATTACATTCGTACATCTACGTGTACAATATTCAAAGACTATTTTTACAACTATTTGGAATAAACAAATCAATACATCCAGTACTCCAAGTAATATGAATTAGGAATATGGAGAAAGAAGTCCAGAGGCGAGAAAAAAGCAAAAGGAATCCAAAAATTACTAGGGCTCGAGTTCAATGATGTAACTTTAAATCAGTTTGCACTTGATGTGGCTAGTGCTCATGATTCATAACATTTTTTTTCCATGTAGACAACGGCCAAAAATATAAATGACCGAACGATAAATAATCAAGGTTTCAAACTGAGTTTTTGTAACCAAAATAGTTTTTAAAAAAAAAAATTTATTTGAAAAAAAACCTCAATTTTAAGATAAAACCTAGGTTTTGAAATCAAACCTAGATTTTAGAATTGGTTACCAAACAAGCCCTAAATGTGCTTAGCATTGGTGTAAATAATCTTGCTGGGCAAATTCCAAAAGAAATTGGAAACTTGAGGAATTTGGAATATTATCCCTTTACACAAATCATCTGACAGATCTCATTCCTCAAGAAATCGGAATGCTGAGTGATCTCACAGAAATATACTTGTATGAAAACACTTTCATTCATTAGGAAATTTGACCAAATTGAAAAACCTTTTACTTTATAAAACTAGATTGTTGGGTTCCATTCCTCATGAATTTGGGAACCTCTGCTCCCTCGTTGAATTGGATTTGTCAGAAAACAACTTGTATGGGTCAATATCAAATTCCATTGGAAACTTGACAGATCTCACTTGCTTAAGCTTGGCAGACAACAGATTTCAGGGAACAATTCCTTTCATTATGGGAAGCTTGGTCAATTTACAATTCCTCTTCCTTGCCGATAACTCTCTTTCTGGAACTATTCCAGCTACTCTAGGCAATTTGAAACACCTCAAAGCCCTAGCATTAGCATGGAATCAACTCAATGGGAACATTCCTATAGTTGCGAATAATCTTACGAACTTGAAAAGTTTACAAATTGGGAGGAATGAGCTGACTGGCCATTTGCCACAACATATTTGCTTGGGGGATCACTTGAATATTTAGATGCTTCTGAGAACAAATTCACCCGTCCAATTCCAAGAACCTTAAAAAATTGCTCTAACCTTATTAGAGTTAGACTTCATGATAACCAATTGGTTGGAAATATAACAAGTGATTTTGGTGTGTATCCATACATGAACTACATCAATTTGAGTAACAATAAATTATATGGCCACATTTCACCATCGTGGGGAAGGTGTCAAAATCTTAGAGCGTTCATCGTTTCCAACAACAACATTTCTGGCAGCATACCTGTGACACCTCCTATTTTTCCCATATTTTCTTATTATAAATCACTCTTGGGTTTTGGATAACTCAATTTGGGCTTTCTATATGAACTTAAACTTTTCAAAAATGGAAAAATGTGGTTACTATTCACATGCCCTTTTTCCATATTTCTGGTCCAACTTTGAAAAATCAGAATTAATTCTAGAAAACTCAAAACTCAGTGATTCCAATTTATAAATTTTGCTTATTAAGTGAACTATAGGGGAAAAATACTCATTGGTTCCAATTCTTACCTATTTGATACAGTTTATTCAAAAACCACATAGTGTCCGAAATGATTCATTCCAGCTTTCCAGTTTTTACCTTAAACTTTGGAAAATCATATCTCTCAAAATACACATCCAAATTTCGCAAACTTTATATCCTTTTAAAGCTTATGATGTTTAGTTTCTGATTGGAATATTTTCAATCCATTTGGAGCTCGTTTTCTATTTTAAATCACCACTGGAAAAAGATTCATTTTTCAGGGCCTTTGGAACCCTTCAACTTTGAAAACCAATTTTTCTTTTGTTACCAAAACCCCTTTTTGGTTCATGATCTTACCTCTAACATGCATGATTAGTTTCTTATCCTTCTTTAGCCTTCTTATCTCATGATCATGCATGCATCATCCCATATTCATGTGCTCTTCATGTTGTGGTTAGGTTATAACCCTAGCAACTTCAAAGAAAAATAGCATCTTGCATATTTACACAAATCAAGCAAGCATATGCATCATCATCTTCAAGGATCAAGAACCTTTTCCTTACCCTTGCTTGTGCTTGCACCTACATGGTTAGTGGGTGGGGGATGAGATTTGGGAATCCCAATAGCATAACTAACTAAACAAAAGTATTGTAAATATGCATGTAACAACCTTTTAACAAACATATGAGCATGTGACATGTGATATGTTCAAACAACATTTTTATATGCATATGGCCATAGCAATCAAGATCACATTTCATACTCATATCATTCATTTCATTCATCACAAAAATCATGCATCATTCACAACAAAGTTTCATAAAACATAAGTTTGGTTTAGTAGTCTTGTTACCTTTGTATAGCTTCTCCTTTTTTAATTTAACTCCAAAGTTCTTTAGGATCCCTTCCAAATGTGCTCTTGAGGATCTTAAAATCCTAAAAATCATGGTATAAGATCTATGTAAGTATACAACCAACAAGTTGCCATAAAACTCGTAAAAACGCATAGAACTCTTTGTAGGTTTTTCAAGATGCCTACAAGTTCAAGGCTTGGTTTTTATGGTTCCTTAAACTTCTAAAATCCATCTCTTCGCTTTACCCTACACAAAACATCATTTCAAGCCAATGGAAGCATTAAAATCATCAAAATCCCACTCCTTCTATTTTTCACAGATTTTCAAAATAAACAGAAAAAAAGAAGGGTTCTTGGATTTTTCAACTTTTGCTTATGAATACTTATGTATTCTTGCTTCCAAATCATGATTCAAGCACCAAAATACTCAAACACATTTTCCCTTTTCAAGACTTCAAATGGACGGCATCTCCCCATAAACTCATGGTTCCCAATGTTTCAACAACAACTCCCAACAACAACCAAAACAATAACAACAACCATCAAATACTCTTTACTACTTTGAAGAAGAGTTTGCAACCTTTTGTTTCTTTAAAAACCTCTCATTTTCCATTTTCACCTTTTGAATCATCTTCAAAAAGAGAGTCTCCTTCAAGAAATCAAACCATTAGAAAGGTGAAAGAGGTTGCAAGACTCAAGAAATGAGGGTGCTTGGGCTTTACCTTGTGTGTGAGCTCTTTCTTCTACCTTG
>JANTPZ010138198.1:0-12606 GCA_025593235.1 Vachellia pachyceras
AAAAATCAAGGTAAAACTCCCTTAAACTTCCCTTTTGAATTACATAAGCCTTAAGACATCAAAACTTGTCTTTAATGTTTTCTAATGCTTCCCAAAACTTGTGCTCACTATTACCCTATACAAAACCTCATTTTAAAGCTATTGGAAGCATTAAAATCATCAAAACAACACTCTTTGATCCACTTTCCAGATTTGCACGAAAATTCCAAAAGAAGAGAAAAATATTTCTTTTCAAACTTTCATCACATTCTAGCACTTATTCTTGCTCCCAAACTCATTTTCATGTGTTGTTTGGCTTAAATGCAACTCTCCCATATCAAATGGAAATTTTTGCAGCACCTCCCCTTAGGGTTCTTCATCCCAAAATTTACAAAATCAATAAACAAGAGCCAAACAACCACAATATATATATATATATCAATCTACTCCTTACAACACAAGGAGCATTTTGCACATAAGTATTAGCTCTAATTCCCTCTCTTTCTCACTCTTGAACTCAAGAACACTAACTTTGGATCTTGAGAAAGAGAAGTTTAATCCAAATTCTAATCCATAGAATAGGTAGAAGAGATCACAAGGATCAAGAATATATATGGCTTTAGGTGTTTAGGCTTTTTCCCTTGTTATTTTTGGGAGCTTGTTCTTCTCTTGAGAGGTGAAAATGGCATGCTCTTCTTCTCCAATTCCATCTGCAAGTTCACGTCCAAATGAGGACGACAATGAGGTAATTTGGTGCTTATTAAATCCCCATATAATGAATGGATGGCTAAGATGAAACCTTACTAATTAAGTTTAAATCTAGGGGCTTAAAATTGCACCACATGTGAGACATTCGCTCGGCTCTTATTGGTTCATCAAAAGTGGCTCATGATGGCTGTAACTAAGGGTTAAAATCTGGTTTGGCTAACAAAACTGGATCCAATTCGGTTACTTTTACCGATTACACCTTTTATCGGTAAACTTAACTTTATTCCAGTAAATCTTTTTCTAGATATTTTCTTCCTCATTAAATCTCCATATTTCCCTCTTGAATATAACAAATTTATTATCCCCAAAATACCCCTTGATTTCCTCAAATTTTACAGGATTATTTTATCCTGTCCAAAATCCCTGAAAACGAGCAATCGGAGGGCAAAATACTTTTAGGGCCTTGAAAATTTCTACATTTTTCACTGATTCTCTAGTCCTTTTTCTTTTCCCAAAATGCCCTCTAGATTTTCCAAAATTAATTTTTGAAATAAATTATATTTTGAGGATTTTTGAGTATTTTTCCCGATTTTTGGGGAAATCACCTTAATCATACACTGGGCAATAATTTTATTAAATACTATAAAATTCATTGAATTTTCCCATATTTTTGCCTCAAATTTTTGAGAAATCCTAATACCTTAAATAATTATTTTCCCCCTTTTTACCCTTCAAAATTATATAGACAGAAATCTAGTTCAAATCTGGAAAATACGTGATTCACGGTTGTGATCAGTGAGTCGAGCTCTCTCTATTAGGCATATGTAAATTTTTGGTCAAATGTTGACTTTTGACTGTGACTTTGTCAAATGACCAAAATACCCTTCTATTTTCTCATATTTACCATTTTGCCCTTACTTTCTCTAATTTTCCAAAATTCCCATTTTACCCTTACTTTTAAAACTGAAAGACCTTTATGCCCTTGGTATTTTGTTAAATGACATATGGGTCCCTTCCCAGAAGGTCACCCATCCTCACAATACTCCAGGACAAGCACGTTTAACTTTGGAGTTCCTATGGAATTCCATCCACTAGGCTAGATCTGACTTTGCGACTTCCAGCCTATAACCTTTCTTACTTTAAGTACTATCTATCTCTAACTTTAAATTCACTTCATAATTATCAGATTATCATTTATTTCAGTTAGCAGTAAAATCATGGATATTACAGGCCTAAATTTTTATTTATATAATTTTGAATATTTAAGGGTCGAAATTAATTATTTGAGGTATCAGATGACCTCAATCAGCTGAGGTAAGGATATGAAAAATTAAAGTGAATTTTCTAGTATTTAATAAAATTATTGCCCAGTATTCAGTAAAGGTGATTTCCCGAATCGGGGGAAAAAGATCCAAAAGCCCTAGAAATGGAGTTCTCTTTAAAAATTAATTATGGACAATCTAGGAAGCAATTTGAGGAACGGAAAAGGGCTAGAGTATCAATAAAAATTCTAGGAAATTTTAATGCCCTAAAACCCAATTATTTGTTGAAAGTACGTTTTTTTGAGGTTTCGTTAGGGGCAAGGAACCCTGTGAATTCATAGCAGTTCCAAGGGTATTTTGGGAACAAAATTTTTGCCATATGAGCCAGGGATAGTGGGAGATGAAAAGAGGAAGAAAACATCTCAAGAAAGTTAGAGAAAGATTTACAGGAGTTAAGTTGCCCTAATGGTAATCGGTTCAGTTAGAGTAACCAAGCTTCTAGAAAACTAGTTACTCTCATTTATTACTACTTTTTACCAACCAATAAGTTTTAAGCAAGTGTTAGAAAGGTGTTTCTGTAACCCCCTAAACAATTTAACTATATATTATATTCACAATTAATTATGTAACTCGTAATCCCTTCTGATACCCTTTATAATTCCAAACAAACCAGACATTTAAATATAATTAATTATTAAATCCTCAAGGTCCAGGGCACAACATTATGGGTGAGACACCCAGCCCACAAAACATTCACAACTCACAGTATCATTTTGACTCAAGGCACAAAACTCGCCCACAAGTCACCATTAAAGCCACAAGAGTCAACGACATTTAAGCATCCCTTAAACATATGGGTCCATAAACAACACTCAATGGATAAGTAACAAGTTAGAGATACCAAAAGGCAAATTGTTAACCATATATAGAATATTACGGCATAACCATAATGATAAAAACAAATCAAAGTATGCAAGCCCTAAAGTTTGGCAATATACATTTCTCCTTAAAAATAGCTTAACTATTAAGCCTACAGTGATGTCTACTATCAAACTGTTGGCTCCTTCCCTTCAGCCTCGAACCACTAAGTTCCTCTCCTGAAAAAATATATATAGATAGGGTGAGACATAAAGTCCCAGTAACCAACAATCAATTCATAGAATATACAATCCTATCAGTTTAGTTTCTTGAGCTTTGCAACTTCCTCTACAATCTTATCAGTTTAGTTTCTTGATTAATCCTCTGTTTCGTGAGATTGGAAGGTTAGGGTTCTTGAGTTCCAAATGAGAAAGAGAGGGATTTAGAGGAAACCAAAGGTTGTAAAACACTCCTTGAGTGTTAAGGAGTATTTTGATGTATATGTATGCTTAGTTTGGTTATTGGTTGAAATTTCAGAAACCCTAAGCCTAGGGAGAGATGTCGTCCAATTGGGGATTGATGTGGAAGAGTTACGTTTGAGTTATTTGATGCATGGAAAAGTGGTTTAGAAGCCATAATATGCAAGTATGTATGAGAAAAAGTTGAAAAATCCAAACCCCTTATATTGTTCTGTTTTTTGGCAAAATTAAGAGAAATAGAGGGAGTGGGATTTTGATGCTTCCAATAGCTTTATAAGTTAAAATTTTGTAGGGTAAAAGTGGGAAATAGATTCGGAAAGCATTTTGATGCATGGAAAAGAGGTTTTGGTAAATATTTAAGAAATGCCAAGTTTTCAAGTAAAGGGTTCCAAAACCCTCAAATCTGGCTAGTTTTCAAGTTGTGATGAAAAAATAACAAACTAACTTTGAATGGGCTGAACCTTTCCAGTTAAGTAATTCACATGCTAAGCTTTAAAATGAGTCAAAGATCACAGGATTTGGATATTTGAACAATGAGTTATGGTGTTCCACATTTGAGTGATAAATCTGGAAATATGAAAAGTTACCAAATGAATAGTATAATTTCACGAAATAAACTGTATCAATTGGGAAAGGATCCAGACCATTGAGTATTTTCCCCTGTAGATCACTTTATAAGCTTCAAGTAGAAATTTGAACCACTCAATTTTGATTTTTCTAGAATTAGTTATGATTTTTGAAAGTTGGGTCAGAAATCTGGAAATTGACCAAATGAATAGTAACTCGTTTTTTAAAATTCTCAATTTCACTTCTTTGGTCAATTTGAGTTCTCCAAGGCCCAATAGTGGTTCATTAGTGATCTATTGTGAAGCTTATAGGGGAAAATAAGGAGTACTACACTAAGCCTAGGGGGAGATGCCGTCCATGTGTGTACTTGAAAGGGAGGAGTGTGTTTGAGTTAGATGATGCTTGAATGATGGTTTAGAAGTAAGAATATGCAAGTATGTATGAGAAAAAGTTGAAAAATCCAAACCCCTCATATTGTTTTGTTTTTCGGCAACCAAGGGAAGTAATAGGGGGAGTGTGATTTTGATACTTCCAGTGGCTTTATAAGGCAAAATTGTGTAGGGTGAAAGTAAGAAAGGGATTTGTGAAGCCTTAGAAATCATCAGAACAATTTACAAAGTTCTAGGATGCTTAAAAAGGGCAAGAGAGGTTATATTACGTTTTTGTAATTTTCTTGTCATATTGATGATATGGGAATGATGGTTATGCTCTTAATTAATGTTTAGGAAGTTGAGAACTCAAAGGGCCTATTAGAAAAGTGGAACAAGAAAGCTTTAAGGTTTAAGGAAAGCTAAAGGAGAAAGGTAGCAAAACTACCAACTCTACATAAATCCTTTTATGAACTTGTTTATTAATGGTCCATGTTTTTGTGATGAATGAACTTGCTTCTATGTGTATGATACGTGACCTTGATTGCTATGGTCATATGGATGATAATATGTAATTTGAACATGTCACATATACTTTGATCATATACACATTTTGAAAGTATGCATGCACATTCACAAGTTCGTTAGTTAGTCTTGGTATTGGGATTTCCATAAATCTCATTATCCCCCTCTAACCATTTTAGGTACAAGCACAAGTAAGGGTAAGAGTAAAGTTTATGGTGATTGAAGATGGCATATTATTACGTTCTTGCTTGTGGAAACTATGTATTATGTTTGAAATTTATGTTGAGGATTGTTGTAGTTATGTAAATTAAACCTCTACATGGTAAATAGAGAAACATATGTGAATGCATGAATGATAATGAATCAAGAAACTAGATAAGTCCTTCATGCATTAAGAAAGGTTTAAGAGTGGCAACAAGAGGTTTTACCAAATTATAGAAATGACAAGTTTCCAAGTAAGGGGTTCCAAAGCCCTAAACACTGCCCTGATTTCAAGTAACTAGGAAAATTAGCAAATGGGTTCCAAATGGGCTAAAACTTTCCAGTTAAATAGTTCACATGGTTGTTGGCCAAGGTGTGGCATTAACTGTCCATGGAGGAGGCCCAAGGGGCCAACTCATAGTCGAACTATGGCGCTTGGGCGTCTGCTCTACTATGGGTTAAGGAAATAGAGTTGCGCCTTGACTAACAACTATAGATTTTGGCCTAGTGGTAAGTGCTTGATCCTAATAATTGGTATCAGAGCCAAGGTCATGGGTTCAATTCCCAGTAGGATAATTTCTGAGGGGGAGATTTTTGGCCAAGGTATGGCATCAATTGTCCATGGCGGAGGCCCGAGGGGCCAAGTCATAGTCGAACCATGGCGCTTGGGCGTCTGCTCTACTGTGGGTTAAGGAAATAGAGTTACGCCCTGACTAACAGCTATAGCTTTTGGCCTAGTAGTAAGCGCTTGATCCTAATAATGGTAAGCGTTAATATGAGCCCAAGATTACTGGATTCGGATATTTGTACAATGGGTTATGGTTTTCCAAAATTGAGAGATAAATTTGGAAAAAGGAAAACTGACCAAATGGATAATACATTTTCATGGAATTAACTGTAGCAATTGGACAAGAATCCGAACTAGTGAGTCTTTTTCCCATGTAAACCACTTTATAAGCTTCATATAGAAATCGGAACCACTCAATGTTTATTTTTCTAGAATTAGTTATGATTTTTCAAAATTGGGCCAGAAATATGGAAAATTAACCAAATGAATAGTAACTCGTTTTGGAAATTTTCAATTTTTCTCCCATGGTCAATTTGAGTTATCTAAGCCCCAAGAGTGGTTCATTACTGATCTAGTATGAAGCTTATAGGGTAAAATAAGGAGTGTTACAAATATGGTCATTAGGTATAAAAGGCCAAAGGCATGAATGTCATTTAGAAAGGCCAAAGGTCCTTAAACAAGAAAATGTAAGGGCAATAATGGAATTTAGAAAGATTAGTAAGAAAAGCAAGGGTATTTTGGTAAATAAGAGAAAATGCAAGGGCATTTTGGTCATTTGACCAAGTCAAAGTCAACAGTTCAGATATCAGAAAAATTTACATATGCCCAATAGATAGAGTAGAACTCATCAAAATCTCAGATTTTTGAAATTCGGCTTAGATTTTTGTCTAGAGAATTTTGAAGGGCAGAAAGCCGAAAAATAATTATTTGAGGTATCAAGAGAGCTCAAACAACTGAATTCAGGGCATAAAAATAAAGTGAAGTTTATAGTATTTAATAAAATTATTGCCCAGAATACGATAGAGGCGATTTCTTGAATCGGAGGGAAAAAGACCCGAAAACTCTGAAAATGGAATTTAGTTCACAAATTAATTTCAGATATTCTGGGAAGCAATTTGAGGAAAGGAAAAGGGTTAAAGTATCAATGAAAATTATAGAAATTTTTAATGCCCTAAAACTCAATTGCCCGTCGGTAGACTATTTTTCGGTGTTTTAACAGGGGTAAAGTGACCCTGTTGAAATTTGAGGATTTCCATGGGTATTATTGGGATAAATATTTTTTTCCATATGGGTAAGTGATAATTGGAGATTAAT
Organism: Vachellia pachyceras; assembly: GCA_025593235.1. NCBI lineage: Eukaryota > Viridiplantae > Streptophyta > Magnoliopsida > Fabales > Fabaceae > Vachellia > Vachellia pachyceras. Next base: position 6,830 of record JANTPZ010138198.1, read on the forward strand.
AGAGGAATAAAAATTGTCCCTAGATACACATAAAAATTTACCGGAATAAAGTTACTTTTACCGATAAAAGTTGTGATCGGATCAAGTAACTGAACATTAACGAGTTGGTTGGTGTGACCAAGTCTCCAACCCCCTAGTTACCTCATTTGATGTGGACAAATGAGATCCATGCAAATTTGTGCATTGATGGTTAAATCTAGACCCTTAGATCAAACTTGAATTTCAAGACAAGATCTTAGCCATCCATTCATTTTCAAGGGATTAATTAAACACATTTTCTCTCCCTTTCCTTTCATTTTGGCTGGCCATTACTCCCCCACAAGAGAAGAGAAGACGCCATTGAAGAACACAAGGAAGAAGAAGAGCTTCACAAACTAACAAGGTAAGAGGACTTACCACCCAAACCTATACCTTGTCTTGATCTTTGCAACCTCTTCTACCTTTCTAATGGATTAGTTTCTTGATTAAACCTCTCTTTCTGAAGATTTAAAGTTAGGGTTCTTGAGAGTGAAAGTGAAAAAGAGAGGGATTTAGAAGAAAATATTGGTTGCAAATCACTCATTTTATGAGAAGGAGTTGATTGATGTATATTTTGGTTTGGTTTGGTTGTTGTATGAATTTTTGGAAGCATGAAAAATAAGGAGAGGTGATGTACAAATTTCTATTTGATGAGGAAGAGTTGTTTTCAATTTAAATAATACATGAGAAGTCTTTTGGGATCACGAATATGTTGTTATACATGATGGAAATTTGAAAAATCACAATTTCCTTCCTTATCCTGTTTCTCGGCCAGACCTGTATGGGATAGGAGGAGTGTGATTTTCATAATTTTGATGCTTCCACTAGCTTTAGAATGAAAAATTGTGTAGGGTGGAAGTGAGAAAAAGGTTTGGGAAGCATTAGAAATTAATTGAACAAGTTTAAAGATCTAGGGTTTTCTAAAAGTTCAAGAGGAAGTTTAGTTTGATTTTTAAAGTGTTTCTTGTTTTAGTAATGGCTTGTGATTAATGGAGATTATTCTATTAATCATGTAGGCAAGTGAATTGTGCAAGAAACTATTTTCCTAGTTGAACAAGAGAGCTTCAAGTTCCAAGGAAAGTTAAGATATCAAGGTAGCAAAACTTCTAACTTTAAGCAAAGTTGTTGTGAAAATGTTTTATGAACTATGCATGACTAGATGTTGAATAATTGTGATGATGAAAGTGTGAATATGTGCTTTTGTTTGCTATGGCCATATGCATGTGATTGTCTCATTTTGCACATTTTATGTTATCATAAGTTCACACTTATCTTTAAAAGTTGTCATGCATATTTATAAGTATGTTAGATGGTTTTACTATTGGGATTTCAATGAAATCTCATTCTTTCCATCTAACCATTTTAGGTTTAAGCTTAAGCAAAGGTAAAGGCAAAGTGCATGAGGAGTAGAGAAAGCATTTTATTTCACTTTGCTTGTTAAGATTATATGTTGTTGTTTTGTGTATGTAATATTCCAAATTTCATAAATGAAAATAAAGGCCAAACCAATAAATTATGAAATGATTTGAGGCCCATAAATAAGAAAAATAGAAAGGAAAATGCCTATAGACAAGAAAGTTCAAAATCGACTAAGTCTCTAGTCTTGAGAATTCTAAGTAAAAATGACCAAAGGGCAAAATGGTCATTTGGCACAAATGACAAGGGTAAAATTGTCATTTTGATTAAAAGGCCCAGGGCACAAAATGTCATCAAATAATAAGGATATTTTGGTAATTTGGTCAAAAGTCAAAGTTGACCAAAAAGTCAAAGTTGACCAAGGGCAAAAGTTGGAATTAAGAAAGAGTAAGAAAAGTAATTGCATTTTGGTAATTATAGATAAAGTAGAAAGGTAGTGGCATTTTTGTAATATGTAGAAAGTAAGAAGAGAAAGGAAATGCAATGGCATTTTCGTAATTAACGGATTTTGGAGGTCTGGAAGATTGAGAAATAATTATTTGAGGTGGCAGGAGACCTTAAACGTCGGAGACCCAAACTAAGAAAAGTTTAGTTGGGTCCTAAAGTATTTGATAAAATTATTATCCAGTATCCAGTGTGAGTAGTTTCTTAGTACGGGAACAACAATATCAAAAACCACAGAAAAAAGATTTTCTTAGAAAATTTATTACGGAAAATCCGGGAAGAATTTTGAGGAACGGAAAATGGTTGGAGTATCAAGGAAAATTCTAGAAATTTTCCATGCCCTAAAGTCAAATTGGCTGCCGGACGCACGTTTTACGGTGTTTCGCTGGAATCGAGAAATCCTGACGAGTTACAAGGAAAACCCGGGGATATTTTGGACTAGGACATGACACAACCTAAGCAAGGAGGCCTAGGGAATGGCGCCACATGAGAGAGAAAGTCTCCGAAAAAGTAAAAAGGAAGTTACCTGGATAAAGGTTACTTTATGGAAATACGTGTAACCGGATCAAGTAACTGGATAGTAATGGAGCTAGTTATCCCAACCAAGCTTGTAAGGGAAGCCATAAATCACTTTTACTAAATAATAATGAGATGACAAGTGGAACAACTACAACCAAGTAAATTCAAACTTGGTCCCCAAGACTTAACCACAACCACACATTTCTATGAAGCTTCACATAACAATAAGGTATTAAGATTAAGCAACTAACTCTTTCCATTTCTCTACTCCTTGCAACCTCTTCTACCTTTTCATGGGTTTGATTTCTTGAATGAGTCTCTCTTTTTGAAGATGAGAGGCTAGGGTTCAAGAAAAGAAAATGGAAAAGAGAAGGTTTTAGAAGTAGTAAATGGTTGCAAATTCTTTCTTGAGTAGTAAATAGTAGTTTAATATGTGTTGTTGATTGTTATGGTTGTTGTGGAAATTTTTTGAACCCTAAGGTTAAGGGGGGTGCCGTCCACTTTGGAGAATGATGGGGAAGAGTTGTGTTTGAGTTAAATAATGTATGGATAGTGGTTTGGGAGCATTAATATGCAAGAATACATGATGAAAAGTTGAAAAATCCAAACCCTCCCTTTTTGTTCTGTTTTTTGAAAATTTTAAAGAAATAGAGGTAGTGGGATTTTGATGATTCTAATGCTTCCAATGACTCTAAAATGATGTTTTGTGTAGGGTAAATATAAGGAAGGGATTTGAGAAGCATTAGAGTCCATAAAAATCAAGTTTGAACTTGTGTGGGTCTTGAAAATGCAAGAGGAAGCTTTGTTGCGTTTTTGCAAGTTTTCTTGCATTATGATGGTTGTATATTCATGTGGATATTATGACATGATCCTTAGAAATTTGAGACCTTCAAGAGCACATTGGAAGTGATCCAAGAGAACTTTAAAGTTCAAGTAAAAAAGGGAAGCTAAGCTAAGAAGGTAGTGTAATATCCACCATTTTCTGTAAATAAGAACAGAAGCCAAATTGATAGATATGAGATAAGACAAGGCCCAGAAATGAAAGTACAGAAAGAGAATATGTTAATGGATCAAAGAGACCCTGGTCAATTTAGTCCCAAGGCTTTGAAATTACTAAGAATGTAAGCTAGGGACATAAACGTCATTAAGTAAAAAGACCAAGGGCAATATGGTCATTAGATAAAAAGGGACAAACCAGTAATCAGAAGTCAAGTCAGAGCACACAGATAGAAACAGCAGCAAAAGTTGATGCTGTTAGGCTGGATGTCGCAGAATCAGAATTGGTCTGGTGCATGGAAGTCGGTAGGAACTTTAAAGTTAAGCGTGTTCGCCCTGGAGCAATTTCAAGATGGGTAACCTTCTGGGAAGGGATCCATATGTCATTTAATAAAAGACCAAGGACATAAAGGTCTTTCAGTATCAAAAGTAAGGGTAAAATAGTAATTTTGGAAAAAAGTAGAGAAAGTAAGGGCAAAATGGTAATTATGAGAAAGTTGAAGGGCATTTTGGTCATTTGACAAAAGAAAAGTCAAAGTCAACCAGTTGACCAAAATATCAGAAAAATTTACAGATGCCCAATAGATATATCTCTACTTACCAATCGTAATGACAATACACGGATTTTCCAAATTCAAATTAGATTTTTATTTATATAATTTTGAAGGGCGAAAAAGGGAAAAATAATTCTTTAAGGTACTAGAAGCCCTCCAAAGATGGGTGACCTTCTTTAACATATAGTATTTCTATGTACTTGTGATATACATAGAAATGATCCTTGCAACTTCCTCTTCCACTTCCATGGATCAAAAATCTGATTTGACCTCTCTTTTCTCAAGTACATATTAAAGAATTAATTATTTCAAAAATTAATTTTAGAAAATCTAGAGGTCATTTTGGAAAAAGGAAAAGGGCTTGAGAATCAGTGAAACATATAGTATTTTTCAAGGCCCTAAAAGAATTTTGCTCTCCGATTGTACGTTTTCAGGGATTTCGGACAGGATAAATTAATTCTGTAAAATTTGAAAAAAGTAAAGGGTATTTTGGGGATAATAATTTTGTTATATTCAAGATGGAATTATGGAGATTAAATAAGAAAGAAAATATCTCTAGAAAAGTAGAAAAAGATTTACCGGTAAAAAGTGTAATCGGTAAAAGTAACCGAATGGGATCCAATTTGGTTAGAGTAACCAAATGGTTAACAGATTTTTACAGCCATGATCAGCACTTTATGAGGGCTGTTATGAGCTTGCCAAGTGTCCCATGTGTGGCACAATTCCATCCATTAGATCCTCTTAAAGTTGTAAGACACAATCTCAACCTTCCATCCCATTAATTCATGAATTAATAAAGCAATAATTCCCTTCTTCTCCAGCCATTTTTCACGACAGCACCAGCAGCCCCAAGAGAAGAGAAGTCATGCCATTTCTCAAGGAGGAAGAAGAGAGAAAAATCCAAGAGAAAATCAAGGTAAGCAAGTAAGATAGCTTGTGATATACATAGAAATGATCCTTGCAACTTCCTCTTCCACTTCCATGGATCAAAAATCTGATTTAACCTCTCTTTTCTCAAGTTCATAGCCTAGGGTTATTGAGAGAAAAGTGAGAAAGAGAGGGATTTAAAGCTATTTATTGGTTGCAAATGCTTCCTCTTGTTGAAAGGAGCATATTGATGTTATTGTTGATGTTGTTTGAGTTGGTTTGTAACTTTTGTAAATTTGGAAAATCATGAGAATATAGGGGAGGTGCTGTCCAATTTTCCATTTGATATAGAAGAGTTGAAATCATGTTTTCCTATGCATGAATGAGAGTTTGGAAACATGAATCAAGTGGTAGAATGGTTGGAAGTTGAAAAATCCATGTTAGTGAATACATGTGCATTATTTCGGTCTGAGCTGGAACTGCATGAAGATGAATTGTTTTGATGATTTTTGATGGTTCCAATGGCTTTAAAATGAGATTTTGTGTAGGGTAAAAGTGAGCCCAAGTTTATGGAAGCATTAGAAAAAGTTAGAGACAAATTGATGTTATAGGTTTAAGAAATTCAAGAGAATGGTTAAGGGGCTTTTACATTGTTCTTGCATGGGTAATGGTTCATTTTTAATGGCCATTATATTCTCCATTGTGTAGGCAAGAATTTTGTTCAAAAGGGTGATTTTCAAAGTGACCAAGACAAGTTATAAAATCAAGAACAAAGCTAAGGAGAAAGTAAAGCCTAAAGGTAGCAAAGATTTCTAACTTATCTAAAATAATTGTGAAATGCTCTAGATGTTGTGCATGACTTGTCTATGATTATGACATTGTTGAATGTGTTTATGAGTAACATTATGCTATGGCCATATGCATTGAATATGTGCTTGGTACACAATTTGACATTGTTACACA
>JANTPZ010138202.1:0-15936 GCA_025593235.1 Vachellia pachyceras
AAATGGTCCCAAGTTTTAAAATATTTATCAAATGGTCCCAGAGGTGTTGTCAATGCAGCATATGGTGTTGTCAATTCAGCGCATGGTGTTGTCACGTGACAACCCTTGACAACACCATGCGCTGCATTGACAACACCTCTGGGACCATTTGATAAATATTTTAAAATTTGGGACCATTTGATAAATAAGTCCCTTATATGGGACTGTACAGTAAATTTCCCAAAAAAGAAACGGTAACATCGGGTAAAGATCAACAGTTCAAACTTTATTGATGTGTAACAGAATAATCTTTAAAATATCAATTGGAATATAGATAGTGGCCATGCAAAAGGATCCAATTCCTATGACTTTGTGTGAATGCAACTATATCCGAATGAAAAAGAAAAATAATAGCTATGTGAATGGAATCCATTCTATGGCTATATATTTCGGAAATTTATACCCCATACAAAAGAAAATTAAAAGGACAACATATTCTTATAATACTTGGATACATTTTAAAACTATCTTTCAATATATATATACACACTTTAAATAGTAAATCAAATAGGTTTCATTTTTCCACTTTAACAAAGTGGTTAAGCAGTATGGGTTCCTTGGAGTCCTTTAAAGATAAAGTGACTCAAAAAGAATACTTAATGTGTTGTAAAAAATACTAATTGAAGTGGATGTCCATAAACTCTCAACTCCTGGCTTTTCATATCCATACTACTTAGCCCTCTAATGAATAGTTTTTAGGGGATTTTATTCCTATAATTCAAAGGGTACATATTGTACACTTATGAGAATTCATTTTGTTATTTATTTTGTGTAATTTTTAGTTGAGATTAGAAGCCTATAAATAGAGGCTTTGTAATCCACATTGTAAGCATCCATGTGAATAAGAATTTCTCTCTCTTTCCCTCTAATTTCTCTCGTCTTTCTTCATCTCTCTCATCTCAATCACTTACATTTTCTTTATTTTCATAACACGTTACCATCTTGAGTTTGCTCTGAAAATTTGAGGTACAAGCTCTTGTGGTACACAAAAATACTTTATATATATAGCTTCCCTTTATTCAATCATTCCTTATTCCCAATGATTAAACCTTCTATATATTTACTATTGGAAATTGTGCCTTATGGCCTTTCATTGCACTATCAACATTTTTAATTTTAATGAATTCTTTTTATCATCATTAAATTTGCATGTTTATTATAATAATTGTATCCTTGGTCAAATCTTTGTTGATTGTCCTAAATGTCCCTAATTGATTATCATTGTAGGAATGATGAAGTAAGACTGGCATGATTTTGACTAATAGTTATAGATAACTATGTATGGAGATACAAGTCAAAATCATGGGCAACTATAAGAGTACAGGCTTTTGGACCGACCCACTGTGAGAAAGCTGCATGGATCAAGTCATAAGCTTATCTCACATGTAACCATGCCACCATGCCCTTAGACCTGAGACCATCATGTATTCCAACATGAAGGTTACTAAGCTTTGACATAGTCAAAAGTTATCTTTGACAAGATGATCATAAAGGTTATGATCAAGCTTGTTGATTTTTATGCAATAGAATATGAATGATCGAGATAGAATTTGTCTATCATGTTAGTAAAGAGATATTACTAGGCCCTTCGATGAGTTTGATTGAGAAAATGATGGCAATGGAAAGAGTTTTCTATCTCTACACTACTACCGATTTGTCTATAGATAACGGTTATTTTTCCTGATATATAACGATTTTTAACCATCAAATATTTTAGCTATATATAATGGTTCAAAAACCATTAAATATGTGAAAGCATTTTAATGGTGATTCAGTACAACCGTTGCTTATTAGGCCATATATTTAATGGTTATTGACTGAAAAAGGGTTGAATACATGTTGTATATTTAACGGTTATTCACTAAAACCATTGAATATATAATGTCTATATTTAACAATCATTTAAAACCAGCTGCATATTCGGCTATATATTTAATGGTTATTGACTGGAAAAGGGTTGAATACATGTTGTATATTTAACGATTATTCACTAAAACCGTTGAATATGTGATCCGACCACAAATGATAGTACAAAAACTTGTCGTTATCAAGCCTTGAAAACGGATCAAAACAGTTGTGATTTCTAAGGATTGCACTATAGGGTGCAACCCCAGGGTCGTTCTCTACGGAGCCTCATGCACCACTAGTTAGTTAGCTTGTGATTAAGTTTACTTTGGAGGTGAAAACCGTGTTTAATTGCATATAATTGAAGCTAATTACAAAACAAAATTTATTTTTGGGATTTTAGGTTTTGGAATGCAATAAAAATGATTGAAATGCAAAAGGTGTTAAGTGATGGTTTTCCTCTTGTAAATGATTTAGGCTATCATAGTTCACAAAACATGAGGGAAAGTAGTAATTTCACACTAAGTTTCGTAATGAAAAGCCCCAACAATTCGCTGGGTCAGAAATTCCATGTAATGAACTCCATTTCATGAAACCCTTTAAAACACTTGGTGTGTATAAAGAAATTGTCAAGTGAAAAATCAAACTCAACGCAATATTGCCTCAAATATCAAGCACAACTAGGAAGATAAAAGAGAGCAACAAAGATCTCATCGAATAAGTAGAAATTATACTTTACTCTACTAAGTCAAACACAAAGCAAAATCAATACATAAGTAATTCAAGTTTGGCTCAACCAAGACCAAGTATTTAAGTACAAATCGCAAGTCCTAACTCAGAAACTATGCAATCTATAACATAAATACAGATTAAAACTACTACTCCCCTTTTGGCACATTGAGCTTAAGCCATCATCATCACCAAGAGGAATGGAGATGCTCAGCTGCTCATATCAAGCAGTTCAGGACTCCGGATGGACGAATGAAGGTGCATGAGGGAATTTTGGGGATGAAATGAAGTGAAAATAGGGTTTTGATAGCAATGGAATAAGAGAAAATGGAAGAGATGAGTATGGAATGTTTTCTTGTCTCCTTTTCGTCCTCTCTGAAACTTACCCTAATTGGCATGTATTAACCACCCTGGGTCGGATCAACAAGGTGGGTCCAGTATTTTTTCCATTTGGAGCATAATCTAGTGCAATTACGCAATATTCGTCGTGGCGAACCTCTCTCGAGAGTTCTTGCTCGCTGGCTTGATCTTTGATCATGGAGAATTATGAATTGTGCCACGGCGAACTGTTCAAGAGATGTCTCTAATTGTCATTAGCTGGAGTTCCTAAAATAAAAGCAAACATTTGAAGTATCACTTGCTCATGATTATAATTAAGTGCACATGTATCATTTTTCATGGTAAATGTAATATCCATAAATTTCTATGCTAGCTGAATGAAATGCTAATCCGATAGCTAGGAAATGAAAAGAGAAATCAGAGGTAAATAGTATAGAAAGAAAGACTATAGGTCGAAAGTCGTAAAGATAGACCTGGCTTAGTACACGAAGTTCCGTAGGCATTCCAAAGTTAAGAAAAATTGCCCAGAGTGATATGAGGATGGGAAAACCTTCAGGAAAGGGATCCATACGTCATTTAATAAAAGACCAAGGACATAAAGGTCTTTCAATATCAAAAGTAAGGGCAAAACAATAATTTTAGAAAAAGTAGAGAAAGTAAGGGCAAAATGGTAATTATGAGAAAGTTGAAGGGCATTTTGGTCATGTAATAGAATAAAAGTCAAAGTCAAAGTCAAAAAGTCAACCAGTTGACCAAAATATCAGTAAAATTTACAGATGCCCAAAAGATAGATCTCTACCTACTGGTCGCAATGACGTAACACGGATTTTCCAAATTCGGACCAGATTTCCATCTACGGAATTTGAAGGGCAAAAAGAGGAAAAATAATTATTTAAAATATTAGAAGATCTTCAAAAAATTCGGAGAAAAATATGGAAAATCTAGTGAATTATGTAGTAATTAATAAAATTATTACCCGGTATATATATAAGACGATTTTCCCGAAAATTGGGAAAAATACTCAAAAATCCCCGGAAAATAATTATTTCAAAAATTAATTTAGTAAAATCTAGAGGGCATTTTGGAAAAAGGAAAAGGGCATGAGAATCAGTGAAAAATATAGTATTTTTCAAGGTCCTAAAAGAAATTTGCTCTCTGATTGCTCCGTTTCAGGGATTTTGGACAGGATAAAATAATCTTGTAAAAATTGAGGCAATCAAGGGGTATTTTGGGGATAATAATTTTGTTATATTCAAGATGGAATTATGGAGATTAAATGAGAAAGAAAATATCTCCATAAAAGTAGAAAAAGATTTACCGGAATAAAGTTAAGTTTACCGGTAAAAAGTGTAATCGGTAAAAGTAACCGAATGGGATCCAGTTTGGTTAGGATAACCAGATTTTTTAACCAGAAAATTAAGCCATCATTACACCTTTTTAACACCCAATTATAAGCTAGCAAATGGCTCTTTAGTGGCTAAGTTTCAACCATTGGATCAAGATTCTTTTACAAACTTAAATCTTGTCCTTCCATTCCATTTATGAAGGAATTATTAAAAGACCATAATTCCCTCCATCTCTAGCCATTCTTCACATCATTTTGCAGATGGAAAAGTGAAGAGGGGACTCCATTTTCATGGAAGCAAGAAGAGAAAAGTCTCAAGAACTCACAAGGTAAGAGACTAAAGCACCCAAACCTATACATATTCTTGCTCCTTGTGATCTCCTCTAAAACTTCCATGGATTGGAATTTTGGTTTGAGCTCTCTTTCTCAAGTTTGGTTGCTTAGGGTTCTTGAGAGAAAAGTGAGAAAGAAAGGGATTTAAAGCCATTAATGGGTTGCAAATGTCTCCTCTTGTTGTAAGGAGCATGTTGATATATATATATATATTGTGTAGGGTAAAAGTGAGCCCAAGTTTATGGAAGCATTAAAAAAATTTAGAGACAAGTTTGATGTTATAGGGTTTATGAAATTCAAGGAAATGGTTAAGGGAGTTTAGCATTATTTCTTGCATCGGAAATGGCTCATGTTTAATTGCCATCATACTCTCCATTGTGTAGGCAAGAATTTTGTTCAAGAGGGTGATTTTCAAAGTGACTAAGACAAGTTACAAAATCAAGAACAAAGCTAAGGAGAAAGTACAGCCTAAAGGTAGCAAAGATTTCTAACTTTGCTTAACATGTTATGAAATTATTCTAATGATATGCATGACTTTATGACATTGTTGAATGTGTCTATGAGTAACATTATGCTATGGCCTATGCATTGAATATGTGCTTGGTACACAATTTGATTTTGTTACACATATTATGAACTAAAAGCATGTCATGCAAACTTTTCATGTATGTTAGTAAGCTTTGCTATTGGGATTTCCAAAAATCTCATCCTCCCCCACTAACCATTTCTAGGTACAAGCTCATAAAAAGGGAAAGAGAAAATGTATGAGGCTTGAGGCATGGAACTTGATGAGATTATGTTAATGAAACTGTTGTAATATCATGCTTTTTGAGAAATTATGTATGGCATGTAATATGTGATGTAAACATATGCATATATGTTGGTATATGCTAGTTAAGAACCTCAATTGCATGATTAAGCATGGTTAAGAAAGAAGTAGAAGTTAGGGTTTCAAATGGCAAAGTTTGAAATTGGTAAAGTTGATGAAATGTTGAAGTCAAATCAATCAAACCCCTAACTTTGAGCTAATGAGAAACAGAGCAAATGGGCTCCAAATGAGATGAAATTTTACCAAACAATAGTTCATATTGCTAGCTTCAAAACAAGACAAAGAACACTGGAATTGAAGTTTTATACAGAAAGTTATTAAGTTCCAAAGTTTGAAGAAAATCACTAAAAAACCTGGGAAAATAGAAAAATGACCAAGTGAACAGTACATTTTCACGAATTAAACTGTATCATTTGGACAAGTAAATGACTCAGTGAGTATTTTTACCTTATAAAGGAACTTAAAATCTTCAAATAGAAATTGGAAGCACTCAATTTTGATTTTTCTAGAATTAGTTATGAATTTTCAAAGTTGGTCCTAAAACCAGTGAATAGTAACTTTCAAAAACTTGAAAGTTTTCAAATTGAAACTTTTGGACCCCTTTGATCATAATGAGGCTTCCTTTTGATTCCAAATCACTTTTTGGTGAGTTTAAAGGTTAAGGTGAGGAGTGTCACAGTAAATGCACCCAAAATCAAGCTAATCACAATCAACAACTCTAGTTCCCAAATTAAGCTCAAGAAGGGTGGTGATTGGGCAAAACATGAATTAAATGCTTTGAAAATTGAAGCAAAAATACTAGAGAAATGAAGCTCAATCAATATGTAAGACTTATTTTTAACGGTCATTTAAAAACCGTTATATACAATAATGTATAGTTAACATTTATTCATTGTGACCGTTAATTGATATATAACAGTCATTCATAAAAACTATTTCATCCATGAGTCATATTTGACCATAATTAACGGTTATTATTCAAACTGTGAAATATATGTGGTTATGTTTCATGGTTATAATGTATATTTGACAATTATTTGGGAATAACCATTAAGTATTGGCGTATATTTTACGGTTATTTTTGAATAACTGTAACGTATAAGGGACAAAAGTTTTTGAATTATTTTGGGTGATCTTTTGATCAGCCCCCTATAAAATATCATACAAATGCTAGTTCTGGTTTCCATGTTTGCAAATATTCAAAATAAACCAATTTAATCCATCAAAAACTTCCCAACCAATTAAATATATAATTAATATAATATAACATAATATACATATGATTAGAAACATAGAACATTGTTTAGCTTCGAAGGCCAAAATGAAAGGCTCTTCTTTATAGCCGTGCTTATGCAAATTCACTTGTGTCAACCCTAACCCATCTACTTTGAGGGCAATATTATTGTCAACCCACTTGCAACTGAAAATTGAAACATGAAAGCCTACATAATCCAACTACCAAATGTCTTCAACCACCCCAAAGTATGAAATGTTGGTATAGATAGGATTCCTATGTTTTGTGCTTGACATATGTATGGTGCTAGCAATAATAGTAACCCCATTGTTTTACATTTTGATCTGGCCAGCCTGCTCTGTAGTATAGAAGATGTATATGTAATATACATACTTTTAGTATTAATTTAAATAAAGGATAAATCAGTAGTTATAAGATGAGTTAAGGCCCAGAGATAGAAAGTACAGAAAAAGAGGAAGCTAATGGATCAGAAGGATTACGGTCAAATTAGTTCTAATGCATTGAATTCCTTAGATATAAAGACCAAGGACAAAGATGTCATTAGGCATAAAGGCCAAGGACAAAAAGGTCATTAGACATAAAAGTTAAGGACATGAAGGTCATTTAGATATAAAGGCTAAGGACACAAAGGTTATTAAGCATAAATATTAAGGGCAAGAATGTGATTTTCAAAGAAAAATAAGGGTGTTTTGGGAAATAAGGAAAAAGCTTAAGGGAATGTTGGTCATTTGACAAAGTCAAAAGTCAAAGTTGACTAAGATAGCATAAAAATTTATAGAGGTCCAAAAGATAGAGAAAAATCTATTTATCAAATGACTGGAGTCAGATTTTTTAAATTCGGCCTAGATTTTTCTCTAGAAAGTTTTGAAAATCAGTTAATTTTTTGCATTTATAATTAGCCAAAAATATTTATTTAAAGTACCTAGAGGCCTCAAACATCTGAGTTCAAGGTAAAAAAAAATATTCTGAAATTTCTAGTATTTTATAAAGTTATTTATCAGAATACGAGAAAGGCAATTTTTTAGGTCGGAAGGAAAATACCCAAGAAAACCCTGGAAAATTGGGTTTTCTTTAGAAATTAATTAAAGGCATTTCGAGAAGTAATTTGAGGAAAATAAAAGGATAAGAATATTAGTGAAAATTCTAGAAATTTTTATGGCCTAAAATCTAGTTACTTGTCGATAGGCCGTTTATCGGTATTTTGACAGTGTAAAAGTAACCCTGTGGAAACTTGATATTTCCAAGGATATTATTGGGATAACTATCTTGTCACATGAGTTACCGATACTTGGAGATTAAAAGAGAGAAATAAAGGTCTCCAAACAAGTGGAAAAATTTACCGGAACAAAGTTATTTTACCGGTATAAGTTGTAATCGGATCAAGTAACTGAATGGCACTCTCATTCAGTTTGTGTAACCAGATTCTAACCCCCAATTACACCCCTTTTCAGCAGCCAATGAGAGTCAATTAAGTGTCAAGTGTGGTGGACAATTATGGACCCTTGGATCTTGACTTTAATTGCAAGATTTAATCCTAGCCCTTCATTCTTTTTGTGAAGACTAATTAAACCAATTTCTACTCTTTCCTCCTCATTTGGCCGTCTCCTTCAAGATGGAAAAAGGGAGCAAAGTGACGCCATTGTTGAAGCACAAAAGGAGAGAAAATCTTCACAGCAACTCAAGGTAAGAAGCTTTACCACCCAAAGCTATACCTTTTCTTAATCCTTGCAACCTCCTTTACACTTCTAGTGGTTTAGAATTTTGGATTAAGCCCTCTTTTTTCATAAAGAGTGAAAATGAGAAAGAGATGGATTTAGAGGAAAAGATTGGTTGCAAATCACTCCTTGCATGATAAGGAGTTGATTGGTGTAAATATTACTTTGGTTTGGTTGTTGTATGAATTTTTGGAATCATGAAAAATAAGGGGAGGTATGGTCCAATTTATATTTGATGAGGAAGAGATTTTTTTTAGCTAAATAATACATAGGAAGTATTTTAGGATCAAGAATATGTCATTACATGTTAAGAAAGTTTGAAAAATCGCATTATCCTTACTTGTTATGTTTTCGGCCAGATCTGGAACTTGTAGGAGGAGTGTGATTTTCATGATTTTGATGCTTCCATTAGATTTATAATGAAAAATTGTGTAGGGTGTAAGTGAGAAAAGTTTCGGAAAGTATTTGAAATCATTTAAGCAAGTTTTGAAGTTCTAGGGTTTGTACAAGTTTAAGAGGAAACTTATTGAGTTTTCATAAGTTTTCATGGATTGGTAAGGGCTTGGAATTGATGGTTATAACATTATATTGTGTATAGGAAAGTAACCCATCAAGGAGCACTCTTGAAAGAGTAAAGAAGAGAGCTTTCCAAGTCAAGAACAAATTGAAAACCAAGGTAGCAAAACTCCTAATCTCATGTAATGTCATTGTGAAAATGTTTTGTGAATTATGCATGACTTAGTGTTGAAAATTGCGATGATGAGGGTTTGAATATGTGCTTTTGAATGATATGGCCATATGTATATCATTGTCTCTTTTGCACATTTCATACTATTCTAATCACACTCTCATTTGTAAACAGTTGTGATTTAGCTTTATTTATACCACTTTTGTACTTGAATTTCCAGAGTTTTTGATTCAATTTTAGCCCTTCATGACCCTTCTTGTGCTTAATTTGAGATTTAGAGTTGTTGATCTAGATTAGCGTGATTTTGGGTGCATCTGCCATGAATAATGATATAATTGTGCTTAAGTTCCATCATGAGCAAATGATACTTCAAATATTTTCTTTCATTTCAGGAACTTTGAACACGAACATGAGGAAACAGCCCTGGGAAAGTTCATCGCGGTGCAATTCACAATTCGCCATGACCAAAGTTTAATCAAACAAGCATGAACCCTTGGGAGAGGTTCACCGCGGTGAAACCTCATGTTTGCCGTGATGAATATTGAGCATCAACACCAGATTATGCTCCAAATGGAAAATAAACCCAACCCACCTTCTTGGATCTGACTTTGGACGGTTAGTATAACCTAATTAGGGTATGTTTCAGAGAAAAAAATGAAAGGAAGGAGGCAGAAAACACAAATGACTCTTATTCTCTAATTTTCTCTATACTCACAACCCCAATCTCACTATCAATCCACCCATGCGCCTCTTATAATCCATTCGGAGCCCGATTTCACATCAAATGAGTAGCTGAGCATCTCCCTTCCTCTTGAAGATGAAGATAGTCTGAGTTCAAAGTTCTGAAAGGGGAGTATTGTTTTCAATTTATATTTATGTTATGGATTACTTGGTTTCTGAGTTAGAACTTGTAATTTGTACGTAGATACTTGGTCTCGGTCGAGCCAAACTTGGATTAATTGTGTATTGAACTTGTTTTGTGATTGACATGGTAGAGTGAAGTCTCATTTTCTACCTATTCAATGAAATCTTTGTTGTTCTCTTCTATCTTCCTAGTTGTGCTTGATTTTAGAGGCAATGATGTGTTGAGTTGAATTTTCACTTTGCGATTTCCGTACACAAACTAAGTGTTTCTAAAGGGTTTCATGGAATGGAGTTCATTACATGGAATTTCTGACCTATCGAGTTGTTGGGGTTTTCATTACGAAACTTAGTGCGAAAACTAATACTTTCCCTAATCTTTTTGCGAACTATGATGGCCATATTCATTTTCAAGAGGGAATCCATCATCAAACACTTTTACATTTCAATCCTGTTTTACTGCTCCCACACAATAGAAAATACCAAAAACAAGTTTTGCTTTGTATTTAGCCTTTGGGTATATAGCAAATTTTGAATCAAAAATAGTGTTCATTTGCAAAACTAACTTCAACACAAGCTAGAACCTAGTGGTATACAAAGCTCCAGAGAGAACGACCCTAGGGTTGCACCCTATAGTGCAATCCTTGGAAATTACAAATCTTTTTGATCTATTTCCATTGCATTACGATGACGAAAGTTTTATCACGTGTACCAACTGGGTAGGATCAAAAAATGGCACCGTTGCCAGGAAGCTAAGTGCTATTAGTTTGCTAGATTGTGCATTTTGTTTGCTTGTTTTGCATTTATCTTTGTTTCATCTTTGCATTTGTTTAATAGTATAAAATTGACTTGTTCATATCCTAGCATTGCATCTTAAGAAGCACCATCTAATATACTAGTTTTCATCTGCATTTTGCATCTGATATCAAGATTTCGCCATGGCCAATTCTGTTTTTATGTGAGAAATAGCTGTCGGTACACTTTCGCTAGGACCGAATTTTATTTTCGCTGCGACAAAAGTTGATTTTGGCTGCGGCCAACTTTTGCTTAATGAACTATTTCTTTACATTCCATTTTTTTATTTTCCAGTGCATATATGCATATCATATTTTCATCTTTCATGTCCCAGGTTATTTATTTTATTTAAATTGAAAGGTTTTAATTTATTTTACCCCCAAATTCTCATTCTTTTGTAGGAGATATGAAAAATTGTTTCTCTTAAAGCCTTACATCCATACAGCATCAATTAGAGGATTTCCAAGCATTGATGCGTGATCAAAAGAGATGTTCACTTGGTCATGAGTGTGATAATCCATTTCCCAATCTAAATTATGAACCACACCACTAATCCTCATTCCAAACCTTCCAACCATCATTTCCACCATGTAGACCATATTGTGAG
This sequence comes from Vachellia pachyceras, assembly GCA_025593235.1. Lineage (NCBI taxonomy): Eukaryota > Viridiplantae > Streptophyta > Magnoliopsida > Fabales > Fabaceae > Vachellia > Vachellia pachyceras. Next base: position 11,381 of record JANTPZ010138202.1, read on the forward strand.
CCTCCTTCTCCATCATATAATCCATATTTTGCACCCACGCAACATTTACGTCAACCACCATATAACCCACTCCCTCCACAATATGAACCATATCAGCAACCCCCTTCACTATCGTACCCACCTATCTCTAACTCTTCATTCACACTTTATGACCATAATTTACAACCTACTTTCCACCAACCTTAATCATCATGTGAAACTTGTCCTTTAACCGAACTTACCACACATCAACAAAGTGAACCAGATATTCCCCCTTATTCCTATGACTTGGATGACCTAATCAATGCCTTGACAAGAAAGTATGATACACTCAAGGAGAAATACCTTGTGTTACTCATGCAAGAGACATCCGAAATTTTTAAGGAGATGGAAGATATCGACAAATTCTTTACTGCATACTATGATCATATTCTATGGATGAAGACTAGAAGTGAAGAGGGAAATCATTGGCTTAAAGACCTACAAGAGAATGAACATGGAGCTTGGACTCAAGCGTCAAATGTCAATCCGCATGTAGAGAGTCCTTAAGCTCCTATACCTCTAGTTCATAATGTTCCTATATTTAAGGAGAATAATTCACCTCTCATCACTACTAGCTTTGTTGAATCTTCAATTGATGATAGTGAGGATGAGGTAGATGAGGACATTGTTGTTGAGCATCCTCATAAGTTTGAAAATATTGTTGCTCACTTAAATGCATGTTGTGATGCTTTAATTGGGGATGTTTCTTGCACTGTTACTGCCTCATTGTGTGATGGTCATGCTTCTCCTCCTAGTACTATACATGATGGGGATATAGAATTGAATGACACTTTACCTTGTTCTTGTGATGATGATGTCATATGCATGCTTTTATTGATAAAAAGAATGATAGACTTGTGAATGGCATAAAAAGAACTTTGGTAAAGAACATGACACATCTAATAGTACTAGAGATGCTAAAATTGATAAGCATGAACTTGTAGAGGACGATCCCCTAAGTAAGGATTCTAAAATTTCAATTGACAAAATCATAAATGAGAATGAATCCTTTCATGAAGATGAATCCCCTAGTATAATACCCCAAAATTCGTGAACGGAAATAAAAGGCCAATAAAAGGGTTTAAGACCCATTGAAAAGAAAAATAGAAAGGAAAATTCCTAAATAAGAAAGATGATGATGACTAATCCATAGCCTTGAGAGTTCCAAGTAAGAATGACCCAATGGCAAAATGGTCATTTGACCTAAATAATAAAGGTAAAATGGTCATTTTGAATCAAAAGATAGGAGGCCTATGGAATGGCCTAGGCAAGGAGGCCTAGGAAATGGCGCCACCTGAGAGATAAAGTCTCCGGAAAAGTAAAAGATAGTTACCCGAATAGAGGTTACTTTACAGAAATGTGTGTCACCAAATTAAGCAACTGGACAGGCAGAGACCCAGTCAGCCGAACCCAGCTTTTTAGGGTGCCAAGAGTCACTTTTTACCAAGCAATCAAGGGAGGACAAGTGGCACACTCTCCTCCAAGTATCATCAAACTTGGTCTCCAAGAATCAACCACAACTACACATTTGTAAGAGAACATTCTTTAACAAGCCATTTCTCTCTATCTCCCTCAAAAATTCCGTCCACCTCTCTCACTTTAGATCAGATTTTTCTCCTCCATCTTAAGCTCCCAAAACACCATCTTCAAGCAAGAAAAATAGAGCTAAGCTTCCATAACACAAGGTAATGTGTTCTAGTAACCAAATTTTCATCTTTTCTTAAGTTTTGCAACTTCTACTACCTTTCTATGGGATTGATTTCTTGAACAAGCCTCTCTTTTTGGAAGATGATTGCTAGAATTTCAAGATGTGAAAATGAAAAGGAGAAAGTTTTAAAGGTAGTAAATGGTTGTAAGTTCTTTCTTGAGCAGTAAAGAGTAGCTTGATGGTTGTTGGTTGTTGTAAAAATTATCGGAAGCTCAATATTATGGGGAGGTGCTGGCCAAATTTCATTTAGCCAAAGGAGAGGTGTATTTGAGTTGATCTATGTTATGAAAAGGGGTTTTGGAAGCAAGAAAACACATGGTTACATGAACAAAGTTTGAAAAACCCATTTTCCCTTTTTGTTGTTGTTTTTCGGCCAAGCCCAGAAAAAATAGAAGGACTCTGATTTTGGGTGTTTTGATGGTTCCATTATCTTTAAAATGATTTTTTGTGTAGGGTAAAGCTAAGAGATGGATTTTAGAAGCTTAAGGGACCATAAAACCAAGTTTTGAATCTTTAGGGTTCTTGAAAAGTTAAAGGGGATCATTGTTACGTTTTTGCAAGTTTTCTTGCATTTTGATGGTTGAATATTTACATGGATGTTATGCCATGATCTTTATGGATTTAAGGCATCCAAGAGCACATTTGGAAGTGACCAAAGGGAACTTTAAAGTTCAAGTAAAAGGAAAGATAAGCTAAAAGTAGCAAGACTACTAATCTCCTCTTATGTTTATGAAAATGATTTGTGAATGTTACATGAACTTTTATGATGATTAAAGTGCATGATTTGTGTATGAAATGTGACTTTTGTGCTATGGCCATATGTATATTTAAGTGAAGTTTGATGTGTCACATGTTTATATGATCATACACATGCTTTAAAGTTATGTATGCACATTCACAATGTTTTGATTATGTAGTTTTGCTATTGGGATTCCCAAATCTCATTCCCCACCAACTAACCATGTAGGTGGAAGCTCAAGAAAGGGTAAGGAAAAGGTTATAGATGAATGAAGAAGTTGCTCCTTGCTTGCATGATTTTGTGTAAATATTTGAGTTGCTAACTCTCTTGAAGTTGTTGTGGTTGTAACCCTAAACCTCTACAAGAAGTATTATGTGGGTGAGTGTTGATGCATGCATGAAAATGGACTAAAACTAGCAAGGAATGGTAAGAGAATAACCATGCATGTTAGAGGTGGGTTAAGGAACCAAAAAGAAGTTGTGGTGAATTTTAAGAAAAATTGGTTTTCAAAGTTAAAGGGTTCCAAAGGCCCTGAAAAATGAATCTGTTTCACATGGCAAGGAGAAATAGAAAATGAGCTCCAAATGAGCTTAAACATTCCAGTCAGAAACTAAACATCCTAAGATTTAAAATGATATAAACTTTGCAAAATTTGGATGTGTATATTAAGAGATATGATTTTCCAAAGTTTAAGGTAAAAACTGGAAAAACTGGAATTGACCATTCAAACAGTAAATGGTTTCAGAATAAACTGATTCAAATAGGCAAGCTTTTGGGCCAATGAATATTTTTTCCCTATATATCACTTAATAAGCTAAATTTAAAATTGGAACCACTCAATTTCTATTTTTCTATAATTAACTATGACTTTTGAAAGTTGGGCCAGAAATCTGGAAAAGTGACCTGTGAACAGTAACAACGTTTTTTTCCGTTTTTGAAAATTCAAGGTCTCAATTTTTAGTCAATTTTTTATATCTAAGGCCCAAGAGTGGTTCAAAAGTGATCTCATATAAACTAATAGGGGTAAAATAAGAGGTGTTACACCTAGTGACTGTAAAGATGATGTGCTAAGCTCCAAAAGTTGTAAATTTTTAACATCCACTTTACAAGCACAAGAGGATTTCAAAAATTTGATTGATTGCTTGATTCCTACTGAAGAGAATCCTATTGACTTGCTTGGTTGTGAGTCCTACTTGGAGATTTTTGTTCCCAAGATATTCTCAATCCATCCTTATCTCGCCATATTTGCATTCTTGGATTGATACTGCTGTTGGTCCAATGTTTATTTTGCAGAATCACACTAAGCAACGTCATGGTTACAAGTCCTATGCTTCAACACCTCTACTCATTAATCATAAGCATCTTTCGAGAAAGTCTAACAGAAGGGGAGTTTAAGTAAAGAAATTCATGTTTCTCATCCAAGATGAGAATTTCTCCTACAAGAGTCTAAGGAGATTTAAGCGGAAGGTTGTCTCTTTCCTCTTTTATTTTCTTCTTATTGTCATATGGTTAGCTGAACTTAAATGGTTAATGATGAAAACAAGTGTGGGGGGACTCTCCAGTAGGAACTAGAATAGTTGCATTTTTTTAGGTTGTTTTTCATTTCAATAAAATCCCCTTGTTTCATGTTTAGCCTCACTTCATAAAATTGAGACTGGAGGAAATTTGTTTGCAATGCCTGAGTATATATGTTCCTTTGTTGTTTTCCCGAATTCCATTACGTGCTTGCATGATTCTCCGGTATTGCTTGTGAATTCCGTGCTTTGTTGATTGTTAAATCTATCCTTCAATCATTGAGGACAATGTTTGATTTAAGTGTGGGGGGAGATGTAGGATTTATGTTTTTCCAAGCATTACCTTGATTTTAAAATGCAACTGGAATTTTTGTAAGGTTAAATGTTGGTCCATTGGCGTGCCCTGTCTCGCAAATCGCAAAACAGTGTCGTTGGTCAACCTTGAAAATTGCCAAGAATTAAATTTATAATCTCCAAGGGTTGTATAGTTGCAACCCAGGGTCGTTCTCACCGGAAGCAAGTCGCGCGCCAAAAGTTCTTAGCTTATGCTTGTGTTTGCTATGCAAAATGCAAA
>JANTPZ010138204.1:0-70036 GCA_025593235.1 Vachellia pachyceras
TTTTACAATCTTAATTTGGATTAACTTGATCTGATCAAATCATGTCCATTTAATTAATCCAAATAATGAGCCAACAGATTTAATTTATCTTTATAAATTAAATTAATGCTAGTTATTTAATTTATCAAATAAATTAAATATTAAACTAACACACACAAATATTATTTACATAATATTGTGCAATTTCGAGTTTCAACATATATATACATATATTTAAAATTCGAATAAAACCCTAGAAATAAAGCTTATGTTGGGTTGTTCTTACGTGCGACCCTGTAGGCCCATATAAAGTTGGCAGCGGGCTTAATCTCACCATAAGCCCACAAGTCGCAAGCGGTCTCTAGCAAAACATTACGACTACCCAAATCATACGGGGATCGTTAACACGACGTAACCTTTTTTGCAACCACATCACGTCCCGTTTGTCACGTGATATCTCGATCAAGGATGAGGCATGGATGACGTCATCCTCCTATTCCCGACCATTACTTTCTCGATCCCTGAGTAGTATAATAAAAGAAAACGAAAACTCCTTTTCATTATAGTATGGCCATACATTTCTCAGACTCACTCATCGAGGGGCCCAGTGATATCTCTCAACTAATGTGAGGGACAAATCCCATCTTGATCACTCACATTCCTCCACATGAGAACCCTTAAGCCCGATTATAGCCTTTATCATCACCCGGTCAAAGGTGACTTTTGACTAGGTCAAAGCTTAGTGACTTTCATGCAGGAATACGTGATGATCTCAGGTCAAAGGGCATTGTGACGTGATTACATATGAGATGAGCTAATGACTTAATCCATGCAGCTTTCTCATAGCGGGTCGGTCCAGCACCTTGTACTCCTTCAAGTGCCTATGACTTTGACTCGTATCTCCATACCTTATCAAAGTCATACTGGTCTTATCTTATCTATGCTCCCGCATAAACAACCAACCAGGGACATTTAAGACAATATACATAATTTGTCTATGGATGTAATTATCACAACAAACATGCAAACAATATGATAACTAAATGGAGAAAATTAATTAAAAGAAATAATGTGCGAGTACAATGATTGGCCCTGGGGCACAATTTCCAACATTAATTTGGTAGTATTTTAACATATGATGTTAGAACTTCCGAACCACCCTAAGATGTTTGAAGTATTGGGCTAAAAGGCATGGTGTTTATTCAAATGTAACATCCCTTCATTGTGCGTTTTCATGGGCTTGCAAAGAAAAGAGGGAATAAGAGGTCAAGAAGGACGGCAATTTGATATACGTGGAACAGTTGATGAATTTAGACGAGAGATAATTTGCTTGTGTTGGTCGTCTTATGATAATTTGCTTGCTGATGTTGCAAACAGGTGAAGAAGCATTTGAAAAATGAAAAACAAGTTTCTGTGGGATTTGGATTTCAAGAATACCCTTATTTGTTGAAGGTGATGATTGCATTTCAACCTACAGATATAACTTGTGGACCAGGACATGGAATCAGGTTTTTTTTAATCAAATCTAAACCAACCATCTCTGAATATTATATGTATGTATATGCATAGAGGGTGAATTATAAGGATTCTTTAGTCTACATTTTAATCCACTTGAAGAGTTATTAAAATTTATTTCTTTGATAGGTTTATAAACGATCGAAGCTTACTTTAGAGTTGGTAAAGAAAGAGATGGAGATAAGAAAGACATAGGTGATGAGGCTTCAATATGCTGGGCTGTTCTGACTATGGAGCAAGCACAAATATTTATGTGGATGATTTATCTCAAATTTACTGATTGGATTATTGTAAACTATCATATATATATATATATTGTAAACTGATTGGATTATTGTAAGCTATCATATATTTATGATGAGATTATATTGATTCGATTATTGTAAATTATCAAATATTCATATCTTTACAAAAATAAACTTACTGTCTTGTACCATCAGAATCTGCATAGAATTTACTTGGAAAATTTTACTAAATTCAAATATATTTTTTAATTTTTTCAAATTTTCCTACGGATTTTCCTGCAAATTTATTACTTGCGGTTTTCCTGCGGGTTTTACTTACGGATTTTTCCTGCTTCAGGAAAATAATTTTCTATGAACTTTATACTTGCAGATTCAAATCTGCAGGAAATTTTTTTTCCAGAAGATAGGAATAACGCATTTTTTTGTAGTGGCAGCATCATATGCTTTTACTTTATTATTTGAGATTAAATTTTCTTTATATGTTTGTTCCTACCCTGCACAGAAAATTTCAAGGACTAAAAATTTAAAAGCAAAGAAGTTAGAATGATTAAAACATACGGTTTGAAACTTAACTAAAACAAAAATTAGAATAAATTTGAAATTCGATACGGTAGATATTGTGTTGTATTAACTCTTCATTATGATTAACTAACTCACCCACTTTACTTATTGTAGGAAGAATATAGGGAAAGGCCAAAGTTTGTGGAGTTCATCAAAGTTCTCAATTATTGCAGTACAACTAAAATCATGCGAGGACCACAATTAATTCGAAGTTTCAAGGTACAAAACCAAACGTGTTGGTGTCCTTTATTGGGTGAGTGCGTCATCTCGTCCAGTTGTCCTGACCGCATGCATACGGAACCACACTGAGAATGGGCATAAGAGATCCAAGACGAAGAAAAGATTAATTAGCTGGACAGAATCAACCATCCAATGCAATTAGCTAAATAGGGGAAGATTCAATATATTATTACAAACTAAAAATAGATTGAATGATATTTTAATGTATTTGTTTATTACTTTATATATTTGTATTTTATGTTATATATAATAAATTATTAATTGGATAATAATTTTTATATACTTGTATAATTATTAATTTCATTATTTTTATTTTGTTAAAAAGTATTATTTTTAATATAAAATTATTTACAAATAAAATAAATATTAAATTTTCTTCTTTTTTGCGGGAACACAAAAAGTCGTCTTTGAAAATTTTACCTTCACCGGCCACTAAAAATCTAGTTTTCAACTGGGACTGAAAAAAAAAATCGTCCCTAAAGGTCTTGCCCTTAGCGATGAGCCCTCGTGAAAGGAGGGCAAATAAATGAGCAGCTGAAGCAAGGTACCAATGAACTCTCTCCTCCCTCCCATATTGTCGACATGTTCCCCCTTTTTGTAGTTTTGTTGCGTTCCAAACTCAATTAATACCTCTCTTGTGCCTTTTCATTAATGTAAATTTTAAATCGCCAGTACTTCTGTAATGTTGTGTTTTATAAGAATAGTGTGAGTTCTTTTTTCGTTTTTAATAATAGTAATAATAGAATGGTGAGAATAAGGTGGGTGGTGGATAAAATTAATGGAAACAAAGATTGAAAAATCAATCGAAGAGGCCGGATTGTGGTTCCTCAGTTATCCAAATCAATTTTAAGACCAATTGTTTTAAATAAATTCTTCTATTTTTTTGTTTTTAAATACAATTTTCTTAAAACAATCATCTAAACATATTTGTTATTCCCAAAATTTATTTTTAAGAATGATTTTATAAGACTATTTCAGAAACATAAAAAAAAAGGCCGTCGTTTTCCCCATAATCACTTGCACAAAAAAAGTTACTCTATTTTGCAAAGATCTTGAGTTGCCGAAGCAAAAGTTAGCACTGACGAAATAGATAGGTTTCTAACAGGTCTGGTTCAGTGGCTCCAGAACAAAAGAGCAAGGTTAGTTTTCATTTCTTCTTTCTTATTCGCCAGACTTAGATTGTGAAAAGTGGAAAAATACAATTAAAAGTGTTTCTGATTGGGAAAGTGATTCTTCTGAAGTGAGTTGTAAGCTTTACTTGTGTTATATCGCTCCTGTCGGCGTCACAATTGTAGTTTATAAGTTTTTAAGTTACTTTCCCTTCCAATAGTTTTTAAGATTTTTCTTACAAAAAATAAAGAGTTTGAAATGTTGGCTGCTGCTTCATAATCTACTTCACTCTTGTCTCCTAGTTTTGTGTTAACCTTTATCACGAGGCAATCTCTGTGCATGAATATTGGAGCACTCCTTGGAGAATTGCATCCGTGATTGCTGTTGCAGAAGCAAACGTGACTACTATTCTATATTCCGTGTATCTATATATAATAGTCTTATGCTTGTTGTTCTTTAGCTTTCTTTTCTGCATAAATATGGAACACACTAATAAATAAAATGGATCGTGATTTCATGCTATACCCAATCATGAGGCTAGGATGCTCTTGTTATTGAAGTTAAATGATTTTCATTAGTCTCGCTTGTTAAGATTTAATGACTGACAATAGAATGTGGTGTGTTTAGGCAATATGAATAGAAGAAGAATTAGAAGGCAAGGGTCTAAGTCATATGTCAATCAGCCCTCTTAGAGAGAAACGAATATCTATGATCTATTGTTTCGAGCACAAAGTGCAAGAAGAATGGATTCGTTCTCCCCCGAAAAATAACACCCCCTAAATTTATCCCTTTTCAATTCTTTCCTCCATAAATTGAGTTACAGCTAATATTGTAGTGTCAGCCAAGATTAAATTGTGCTGAGTATCATTTTTTCATTAGACAGTGTTTAAGTGAGGTGGTACTCCCGAAGTACGTTAGCATTCCTCCAATTTGAGTGCATCAGAATCAAGTTGGGATCTCCTGTATTTGATGTTATTAAGATTACGATAATTATGGGATAGTCCAAGACATGATGCGTATCCGTCACCGTTCTTTTTGTGTGTGTGTACTCGTGTAGCATGAATGAATTAGAGAATTTTTCTCCATCAATTTTATTAGATGCATTTGGCCTTTCTTTTCTTTTTTACATTACCCTCATTTTTTTCACAATAACTATTTGGTTGTCCTAAATTTACCCTCATTTTTTTCACAATAACTATTTGGTTCTCCTAAATTATTAGCTAATACATTAAAAATGAATGATTGAATCGTCAGCTTTTTTCATAGACATCTAGAGTAGTCAAGTCGAGCCATATGTCTGCTTTAATTGAAGAGGAAAACCAAAAAGAAAAGAGGGAGTAAATAAAATAAATATGAGATAAATTTTATCTTGTGTGAACTTTATTTTCTAATGTATTAGCAAACAAGCACTATGTTACTAACGAGTGGTCCTCACCAAGACAAAGCTTTTTTGGTAGCAATATATGGTATGGTAGAACCAAAGGATTTTAGAGAAACAGCCCAACATGAGTATTTGAAATATTTCATTATATTATAATTATTGTATATATTAATTTGGGAATTAATAAAATATCCGATGTATGACCGTAATCTTTAAGGCCAGAGTCAAGATAGGGTAATTCCAATCAGCTTTATTTTTCTAATTGTGAGAGTAAGAAGTTAAACTTACCGCCTAGAATGATTGATTCTCTTATAACTTGGGATTTATAAGCGTGACTTATGTAATGGTTTGAACTGAGTTTAAAAGAGTAAATAAGCTAACCCACTTGTCCCAAAATTAAATGTGGCCCAATGGAGTCATAACTCATGATTATGCAAGGACATTAAAAAATTTAAAATTTTCTGTGAAAATCTCATCCCAACTATAAAAGGGAGAACCCTTATGTTAAAGCGTAATGATATATCAGTAGTGAGAAGGGTGTGACAGATTTTGGTATCAGAGTCAGAGATCTCGGTATGAGGCTAGGATGCTCTGGTTGTTGAAGTTAAATGATTTTGATTAGTCTCCCTTGTTGAGATTGAATGATTGACGATAGAATGTGATGTGTGTTCAGGCAATATGAATAGAAGAAGAATTAGAAGGCAAGGGTCTAAATCATATGTTAATCAGCCCTCGGAGAGAGAAATGAATATCTATGATCTATTGTTTTGCACACAAAGTGCAAGAAGAATAGATTCGTCCTCCCCCAAAAACTAACACGCCCTAAATTTTTTTTCCTTTTCAATTCTTTCCTCCATAAATTAAAATGAGTTACAGCTAATATTGTAGAGTGTCAGCCAAGATCAAATTGTGCTGAGGTATCAGTTTTTCATTAGACAGAGTTTAAATAAGGTGGTACTCCCAGAGTACGTTAGTATTCCTCCAATTTTGAATACACAGAATCAAGTTGGGATATCGTGTATTTGATGTTATTAAGATTACGATAATTATGGGTGGGTCCAAGACATGATGCGTATCCCTCACCATTCTTTGTGTGTGTACTCGTGTAGCACGAATGAATTAGAGAATTTTTCTCCATCAATTTTATTAGATGCATTTGGCCTTTCTTTTCTTCTTTACATTACCCTCATTTTTTTCACAATAACTATTTGGTTCTCATAAATTATTAGCTAATACATTAAAATGAATGATTGAATCGTCAGCTTTTTTTCATTTACATCTAGAGTAGTGAGGTCGAGTCATATGACTCCTTTAATTGAAGAGGAAAACGAAAAAGAAAAGAGGGAGTAAAGAAACAATTAAAGAGAAAGTTCTAGTGGCATATGATATATAGCAATTGATTGTGACTTCTAACAATTCGGTCCAGCCTTTGATATACCTTGCGTCCTTTTTAATCTTTGAGCCATCGATGTATATATAATTAATAAATAAAAGAAAGAAAAAGAAAAATAAATAGAGGAGAATCTAAACGGCAATTTAAATAAAGTAAGCTTATTGGTAATTATTTAGTTAATCAATTAATTAATTAATTAGGTCCATTGATTGGTATATATATTTGATTATTGGATGGTGTTTGGAGATCCCGTAGAGATAACAGGGATCGATGCATATTGTTTGCTTGAGGTTAAGATGGAGTGCTTGCTCTTGCTGCTATCTCTACTCAAAGTATAAGGTTGATTTAGTTTTGCTTTCTCTTTGTTTTTTCTGTAACTAGCTAAGTGAGTTTTGATATATATATATATATATATATTTGCTTTATTCATGACAAGCGAACAATAATGAAATATCTTATAGATTCGGTATTATATTAATAGTTTGGTATTGATATTACTAATTGATGATACTGATTTTTACAATTAAACATTTGTAATGAGTCCGTTTGGTAACGCGATGTATATATATATGTTGATTTTGCTGGCAATATATAGATATATATATCTGTGTGTTGATTTCATTTTCCAAGTTGAGTTCAAGCAGTAACAAAGAAATAAAGATACGCTCGTCTATTATAAATTTTGTGAGTGAATGAAAATGTCAAGTTGATGTATAAGCATGAAGGCTCACCGTTTTTGATTTGTTGGTCAAATTAGTCAACCAATAAACCAATCTCACGTCTCTGTGGTTTGATCAAAAGTTTTTGACGGGTCTATTAAGTTGAATTATATTTTCTCTCTCTCTCTCTCTCTTCATTGAACTAGAAACAACATCATTTTGAGTTAAAAAATTAATATGTCATATTTTTTTGGTAAAAACAATGTCATATTTATGCTTTAGTAACCATGCCTTGCACAATTATACTTGATTTATGCATGAATGTATTATTTACTTGTTGGTTAATGTCTTTTTCTATTTAACTATTACTTTTTCTAGAATATACATGAATTTTTATAATTTAATTAAATTATATTATAAATTCTAATGCCGATACGATATCTTTTTTTGTGGGTGATCTGTAATTATTTTGGTAAGTCTTTAAATTTGATGCATATTCTAATCCACGTAAGCTTTTAAAACATAACTCACCTAAAATTTTAATATATAAGATATTATTTTAATCATGACTAGAGATCAACCAAAGTTTAACCCCAGTTTATTAACCAATTGGATTTTTAGTTAGTTCAAAAACATATAATGTCATTATGAGGCAAAAGATTATATGCATGTTTGAATTAGCAGTTGAAGTTACTTTTTCAACGTATGATTTACGAGATAATTATGTAAGATGAGTTTTATCTTGATTTGATAGTTGTGGTCTATGTGAGTGAATCATTGGGTGCCTACATTTGATAACTTGTATTTACCATCTGGCATGTTCTTAGTCGTATCTTGTGCTCGTTTCGGAACACGGTAGAGAATTACTTTTACGCAAGCTGTGGTAAATATATGGAGGAGATTATCTCTTTTTTGTAAAAACATTGTTAAACGTGCGTTTGAGTTTTGGAAAGTTGTTCCAAACAAGCCCCTCATTTGCTAAATGAATTAAAGAGAAAGGGAAAAGGGTCAATAAAACAAAAGGCTAAAGTAAAAGAAAAGGAAAAGGAAAAGAACAATTAGTTTAAAACCTTTGTTATATAATTATTGTTCAATACTGTATTTTGTACCATCGACTTAATATAGATTCAAATATCGTATTCTTTTAACTTAATTTTTTTCTATTCACACAGTTTGAATTTTCTTTCTTATCTTTTAATAATATTTTACGTTTTCAATTTTTAAAATTTTTTGAAATGAATATATAATAAACAGTTACGCCAGATTATGGGCCTATCTATTGGATGAATCGAATTCAAAAAGGCAAGTAACATTATATTGGTGTTTACTTGGGCAGTTTTACCTGGATTTTGTATGGTATTAGAAGACAAGATTACTTCATGCTTGCAGCCCTATAAAAATTCCATCCACAAAAAGGGCGGTTGTGTGTTCCTTCTCACTTGTAGCTTTAGAGCCATTTCTCTTTAGTGGTTACCCCTTTAAGATTAAATTACAATTTTATTTTGAAAGTTTTTGTTCATAAGCAATGTTGTATAAAAAATTTTTGCTCATTCAACGTTGCACTGGAAGTTTCAAAATGCAGTAATATTGCTACAATTTATTCAACTATTAATGTTAAAATTTAAAAAATTGATGTTGGTTTTTAACATTTTTAATGATAAGGGGTAATATTATTACGTTTTGAAACTTAGGGGACAATATTGAATCGAAAAAAAAAAATTCTTCAATAGCACTACTCATGAGTAAAAACTTTTAAGACAATTTTGCACTTTAATCTCTTTAGTTCAAAAAAATGCAAAGAGAAAAGAGACAAATCAAAGGAGATTCGAAGCAATCTTGTGAGTGAATTGAAGTCGGTCACTCAATTAGGTCCTTTTTGGTAACTAAATTAGAATATGGTGAATTACAGTTGATCAGTCAAAGGAGATTCGAAACAATCTTGTGAGTGAATTAAAGTCCATCACTCAATTAGGTCCTTGTTGGTAACTAAGTTAGAATATGGTGAATTAAAGTTGATCAGTCAAAGGAGATTCGAAACAATCTTGTGAGGGAATTAAAGTTAGGTCCTTTTTGGTCTATAAATTAGAATTTGGTGTTCAAGCTTCGATGAAGAAGAGAGAGACAGAGTTCAAGGACTATCATCACTATCATCTCTACCTCTCAGTTTCCTGTCTACATATGTCAAAGCTTAAGGTTAATTAATTACCTCTTCTCTTCTACTTTCCGTAATTTCAGCTACGGCTAATATCATTTATGATTTTTACTATTTAATCAAATTTTGATTTTACTCTCTATAATTTCAAATCGTTGGTTTTAGTCCTTACGGTTTTTCAAGGATTTCAGACTAAGCTTTATTATCTCTTTTCTTTTATTTTTAGTAATTTCAACTATTGTTAATATCATTGATGATTCTTATAATTTGATCAAATTTTGGTTTTAGTTCCATAGTTTCATAAGAACTTTAGTCTAAGTTTAATTATCTCTTCTCTTCTATTATTTTTTTGTAATTTCAGCTACGGTAAATATAATTGATGATTCTTACTATTTGATCAAATTCTGATTTTAGTCTCATAATTTTAAATATTGATTTTGGTGCCCATAGTTTTATATGGACTTTGATATAAGTTTTAGGACCACAATTAAAACCCATTACAAGTATAAGGAATATTTGTCAAAACTCAAACAAAAACATTATAAAATTAAGGGGATCAAAGAAACTACATGAAACAAAATCAAAATTCGTAATGTTGAATTGTTTTAGTAATTTACCATGCTCCGATATAACCAACAATTATTGAATGTCATAAATTGCAGAATTTGTGATGTTGAATTGTTTTAGTAATTTACTGCCCCAATGACGCTAAAACAAATTGAAATTTCCATGAAGGTATAATGCACTTAGTCGACAAGTTTGCAGGTGAATATTCTCTTCAATAATTTCCTCACCAACATCAAGCAAACCATCAGGTTGGTTGTTTTTTTACTTTTTCCATCTCTTTTCTTGTACATGCACATTCTACTTTTAAAATTGTGTTACCTCTTATTTCATATGTAACTTTGTCTTCATGATCATCATTAGATTCATAAGTTTAGTTCAAGAATTGAAAAGGATTAAACGCTTTAATCTATGTCCATCACTATGCCATTGTTGTGTGTCTCTTGAATTCATGTTTTTATATTGAGGAAAATGCTGATTAAGGTTTAAGGATATAAAAATCACCCTCCTCCATAGCATGAAGAAGACTTGACTAGGTAATCCATTAGATGTAAAGTTTCCATGTCTATATGGTTAACACTAATCTCTCAACTAATAAAATCACTAAAGGGGTGGACTCATCACATCCCTTGAGAATTAATTAATAACTTTTATGCATTATGAGAAAATTGCTATATTCTGTTTCATAGCATGGAACTGGACATCTGGAATTGGAATCGAGGTTGGAAGTTTCCACTTGACTTGTTTGTTTTGCTGGAACCCATTTCCACAAAAATGATGGAAGTGGATTCCATGGCTACACTCATGGAAGTGAGATGAGTTCTATGAAAGTGATATTTATGACTATTATATTTTTATCCATTTTATTAATTGACAAACTTTACCCTCTTATATTGTCTTATATTAGTCTTTACATTATAAATATAAATATTTAATTCAAATAATATAAAAGTAATCTACACCCTCTTTTTTATTTTATTTATTTATTTTGAAATTGAATTTTGTTTGTTGATTAGGATTAAGTTCCATAAAAACACCCGCCTACCTTACTTTTTTCAGCATACCAAACATACTTTTTATCTTAATTCCACTTTCAGTTCCACTTCCAATTCCACCAAAATCAGTTCCGTGTACCAAACGGGGCATAAGTTTGGAAGAATTCTCAGTATGGGTGTTCACACTTATTTAGTTGAAAACCAGTCTATGATATGGTTGTAATTAAAGTTTTTCTGATAAAGTTTGAATAAAAATCCTCGGATACCATAGAAAATATGTTTCTCATATTTAATGTCACCATGCTGATTTTTTTAGGAAAAAAGATAAGCAAAAAAAAAGCTCCAAAACCAAATACAATTCCCTTCTTTTTTTTTTTTTGGTCCAAATTTAAACTTAATAGAAAAGCTCGAGTTTAATGATAAAAGAAAAATGCAATGATTTTTTTTCTAATTCCATAAATCCATATTCTTCCTTGTTCCTAAGTGTAATAATTTTCAAATTTAGATTTCAGTTCAATTAGTCATAATTAATGAACCATCATGATAAATGAATAGCAATGTCCATAAATTATAAACAAAGTGCCATAACTGTAGTCCTAAGTATAACATTCAATTTGCTTTGCAATTCGGAATACAAGTTGTTAATCCTACAAATGCCTCTCCTAAGATTCGGATCTGGACGCCCTCCTATTTGTGTGAAGCTCTTGCCATGTGTGTGTGTATATATATTGGTGAACGTATACCTACATATATTATTTATAATGCATATAGATGTATATTAATATATAAATATACTAACGTACACTTATATTAACATATATATTAATATTCATATCAATATATATTAAAATAGAAAAATCATAAAATATTTATAATATCTTTTGAAGAGAAATTAAAATATATAACTAATTAAATTTATTTTCATTTTTTATTTATATTATGTCTCAACATAGCATTAAAAATCATATGACATCGTATTGATATATTTAATGCATTTTTCATACAAATGTGTGATTACTTGATTTTTTTTGCCAAAAAAGGTGTGATTACATCTAATATATCTATAAGGATATCTTACAAGTCGATAAGTCTTATAACTTAGTATACCAAGTGATTTAGAAATTATGTGTTAACTAACATTTGATAAATTATGTTTTTATTCAAGTGATTTAGAAATTCATTTTACCAAACTAGAACAATACTTCAAAAAAACACATTATCTAATTTTCTTTTGACTGTGTTTTTATTCCCCTTCTTCCTAGAGCGTGCGACCATGTGAGAGAAAGAAATGGGGAAAATGACAAAAAAGTCCCAAATAAGACACTTAATTACAAAATGGTCCCAAACATTTGCACTAATTACAAAATAGTCCCAAACATTTGCAAAATTACAAAATGGTCCCAAAGCTGCTGAGGTTGTAAATGAAGCTGCTAAAGTTGTAAATGAAGGCTACTCAGGTTGTAAATTAAGGGTTGCTGAGGTTGTTAAAGGTTATTTGTCATCAACAACCCCAGCAGCCTTCATTAACAACCTAAGCAGCCTTCATTTACAACCTCAAAAGCCTTCATTTACAACCTCAGTAGCTTTGGGACCAATTACCATAAGGTCCCAGAAATAGCTGCTGAGATTGTAAATGAAGGCTTCTGAGGTTGCAAATGGAGGCTGCTGAAGTTGTAAATCAAGGGCTGCTGAGGTTGTTAAAGGTTATTTGTCATTAACAACCTGAGCAGCCCTTTATTAACAACCTAAGTAGCCTTCATTTACAACTTCAGCAGCTTCATTTACAACCTCAACAACTTTGGGACTATTTTGTAATTTTGCAAATGTTTGAGACCATTTAGTAATTAGTGCAAATGTTTGGGACCATTTTGTAATTAATTGTCTTATTTGGGACTTTTTTGTCATTTTCCCGAAGAAATTTGGGTGGAAAGATAC
This sequence comes from Vachellia pachyceras, assembly GCA_025593235.1. Classification (NCBI taxonomy): domain Eukaryota; kingdom Viridiplantae; phylum Streptophyta; class Magnoliopsida; order Fabales; family Fabaceae; genus Vachellia; species Vachellia pachyceras. Next base: position 12,730 of record JANTPZ010138204.1, read on the forward strand.
ACATAACTCATTAAATTTTATATAACAAATTTGTGGAACAGCAATTTTTAAGTATGCAGCACGCATTACTACAGTAGTAAAGAAATTGAAATAGGCAAATTTACACCTGTAACTATATATGTAATATAAATTTGGATGTATATCATTCGTTTTGAATTACAGTATCGATTCAAGCATACAACAATGAAAGAAGAAACTCATTACCTTATATTATTCACACATTTAATGTTTTGAGATGTTACATGTTAGATTAAAACAAAAAAAAATTGTTGATGAAAAAATTGCTGCGGAAAGTGATTCCTTTAATTTTGACTTCCAGCCACAGCTTTTTAGTGACTCTTAGCTTACAAATCAAAATAAACTTTTAGCACCTTTTATTTTATCTTTGAAAAATAAAGGGAATCACGAGGATATTATATTAGTTGCTCTATCCTTCTCCATGCATCTAGATATGTCATTCTTTGAATTATCTTAACCATCTGAAATGAGTTTTTACCATTTTCTTCTCAATAGATGGCATTTAAATTCTTTTGTATATATGTTCATAACAAATCTTATACTATATCTAGCATTTAATGTAAGAACCCGTTGATATTTCTTGAGATAAAAGAAACAATATACATTATTGAACTTTTAGGTAATTAAATATCTTCCTTCACAATTTGTTTTAATTCTCCCTAATAAAGTCAATAACCTAAATTATGGAACAGTTTATATCATCCTTACAATATATACCCTCCTACTGGAGGCAATCCTATTCGAACTATACATTCAATATCTTGATCCATAATATAAGTTACTTAGAGAGTAATTAAAACTTTTTTATCACTTTTGTCCATGTAATTAATGCTAATATGACTCATTTGTTCTCCCTCATCCAAAACCTCATTTAATATATAGGTAAAGATGGAAATATTCTTTCAATACAGAACATGTTTAATTATAAGTTAACTACCATTCCTTCGCTGTAGAAATTAGTTGAAGTAACTTATGAACATGAGAAAGTATTTTTGATTGCCTTGCCTTGAATGTGTTACAGGATCATCATTAACCAAAGAGAATTGAGTTAGGTATGGAAACGATGGCCAGGAAGACGTCGGACATAGTTCATGAGGGTGTTTTGCATAAACCGAGGCAATTTGATGAGAGGGATCGGCCTTCAAATAGTGTTTGGGCTTCGGATGAGCTCAATGATTTGAAAGCCAAGTTGAAAATTGCATACACCAAGGATCCTTCCTTAAAATTAAGTTGGTCCATCTATAAAGTGCCACCAAAAATTCGAAAACTAAATGAAGAAGCCTACACTCCTTCCGTGGTTTCCATTGGCCCATATCATCATGGAGACAAAAGATTAGAATCAATGCAAGAATCAAAGGTATGGTACCTCAGCAGATTTCTCCAAAGGAACCCAAACAAGTCATTAGAGGATTATTTCAAGGCCCTAAAAGATCGGGAAGATGAGATTCGATGTTGTTATTCAGAGACCATACATATGAAGAGCCACGAATTTGTAAGCATGGTTTTAACTGATGCTTGCTTCATCATAGAGTTCTTTCTTGCATATGTAGGAAAAGGAGAGAATTTGGTTCAAAATCAATGGACAATACTTTATATTCCATTTGACTTGGTTTTGCTTGAGAATCAACTTCCATTCTTCATTCTTACTCAACTGTTCGATGAACTAGCTTTTCCAAGAGGCTTCAATGGTGAGGATTCATTTGTTAAGATTACCTTTGATGTTTTTGTGAAAGGCTTCTTGACACAAATATATCCTAACAAGGAAACTCATCATATGTTCAATCCTGGTAATCTTATTCAAGGGCTACACCTTTGTGATGTGTTACGGAACTGTTTCTTTCCAAGGGATCCACAACCAAAACAAACCCCTACAGCCATGATTTGTTCACACAGTGCAAGTCAACTACATGAGACAGGGACAGAATTTCAGGCTGATAAAGTAAGTTTTTTAACTAAGTTATGGACCTGTTTCTTACCAAGGGATCCACAACCAAAACAAACCCGTACAGCCATGATTTGTTCACACAGTGCAAGTCAACTACATGAGACAGGGACAAAATTTCAGGCTGATAAAGTAAGTTTTTTAACTAAGTTATGGACCTGTTTCTTACCAAGGGATCCACCACCAAGACAACCTGACACACCAATGAAGTGGTCACATAGTGTAAGTCAACTACATGAGGCAGGAATGGAATTTCGAGCTGATAACAGAAGTTTTTTAACTCAGTTAAGATATTCCAAAGAAGTGTTGACAATACCAGGCATTCAGGTAAATGGTATGACTGAGACTATACTTAGAAATGTGATCGCAATTGAGCAGTGTCACTACTTTCCATTCTCAAGCTTCGCCACTGATTATGTAAAATTGTTGGATGATCTTATTAACAACGGAAAAGATGTCGAAATTCTTGTTGAAAAGAAGATCATGGTGAACTTGTTGGGTGACAATAACGAAGTTGCTTCCATGGTGAACAAACTCTGCTACAATGTTGGTGTAACAGACACCAACAGTGACTATATCTCTTTAAAAGGAGAAATGGACAAGTTTTTTGAAAACCCTTATCACAAGTATAAGGCAATCTTTGTGCGTGAATATTGGAATACTCCATGGAAAAAGGCTTCTTCTATTGCTGCTGTTCTCCTACTTTCCTTCACTTTAATCCAGACAATATGTTCTATCATCTCTTTGTTTAAGAATTAGGTTAGAAACTCTTGTGTGTTTTACTCTCAATTCTTGAATAAATCTCAACATAGATAGCTCCATGTAATAAGTACTAACAATGATTTGGAATATTTTAAACTTACCTTTTTTACAAAAAAAAAATTGAAGAGTTTGAAATATTGGCTGCAGCTTCATAATCTACTCCACTATTATCTCAAAGTTTTGTGTTAACCTTTATCACGAGGCAATCTCTGTGCGTGAATATTGGAGCACTCCTTGGAGAATTGCATCCGTGATTGCTGCAATTTCATTACTTGTTAGATTTATATCTTAATGCTTAACTTAGGTTAGATTTGTAAAAGATCATCTTTACCTTAATTCCTAAAAACCTAGCAAATCAATTGATTTCAAGAGAATAAAATAAATCAATTGAATAAAAAAAGTAATATAGTTCAATCATTATCCAAAGTACCAATCTAACACAAGTATTACAATCCGAATTACATCAACCGATCATAATCCTTTTCCATATGTATAAATCATAAACTCTAACCACCTAGAATTACAATCTACACATTGAGATTGGAAAGGGAAATTAAAATCAAAGAACTCCCTTAATCGCTTAAGGAGTCATGTTATACAATAAATCTAACATAGCTGGAGAATTAACTCCCCTGAAATATTGAGATTCCATGGGATGGCGCCACCTTGGGTGTATGGGAGAAAGTGGCGTGTGTGCGGCGCTTGGTGTGGATGAAGGAATTGCTCCAGGCGGCGTGAGATCTTCGTGTGAATGTGCGCGCGTGCGCGCTCGCTGGACATGGATAATTGAATAAATGGATTATGGGTGTGGGCCGCGCTTGTGAATATTGGATGAATAATTCATGAATGGATGCCTCTCTCCTCCGCCGCTCCTGTGCGTGAATGGAATAAATATATACAAGGAGAAAAGTTAACAACAACAATTATAATAAATAAAATAATACAAAATAAAATAATATGAGTATAGTAATTGATTTGATGAATCCCTAAGATAATGCATCATTTGATAGATTTGCTATTTTAAACTCAGAATATTGTATTTCCTAATTTAAACTCAGAATCATAAATTTACTAATTTAAACTCACAATTTTTAAAATTATATTAATAACTCACTATATAGCAATTGATTGTGACTTCTAATACCTTTTGTCCTTTTTAACCTTTGAGTCATCGATGTACAAAAAATTAATCAATCTTTGATACATCAAGTTTGCCTCAATATGGGATTATCTGTAGGATATGATCATATGATGTATTATTTGAATATTGATCATAAGGTGTATTTAGATTTTCATTATAACCAAAGTGGGCAGGGCTTAAGAGGAAAGTCGCATTATTCACAACGTAGGATATATCAGACGTCAGGGTAACTCCCTCGTCTTTGTTGTGGTTGACTATGATTATGCAATAACAAATGTCCATTACTAATAAATATTAATTATTAGGATTGGGAAAAATATATTTCTTATTTATAAAATCTTTTAATTTCCAGCAGCGTCCAAAGTGTCCCAGAGAATGCCGAGAAGAAAAAAGCGCTTTACATAAAAATGATCAGTTAAGCTCCCTAAAAAGTAAAAACTACTAGGTATGTTAGAAACTATATGGACTATATATATATATATATATATTTTCTCACATCATACATATATATATAGTTTCTCACATCATACATATATATATAGTTTCTCACACCATCGAGTTGTCGCATCTACAAACTGTGTTTACATTGAAAATAAACTATGGCGCGCAGAAATGTCATACGGAAACATCTCTGTTTATGTGAGAGTTGGAGGAGACACCTTGTTAAGATGGGCCAGGTCAAGTAATGCTCCATTGCCTACGGTCAATTTTTTTACTTGTGCCCAAAAGAAACGTGCCGGAGTGAATCGAACTTTACCATTTTTTAAGTGCATGTTTGACCAACAGTTGGTTGGATCAAGTGGTAAGCGGCTTGTTCCAGTTTAAGCAAGGTCTCGAGTTCGAGTCCTTATGTATGCAGAAGCCACCATTGGGAGACTCACCCACCATTTCCAGGTGCGCGATGCGGGTCGGGTCCGGATTAGCCGGGGTGAAGCTCTGAAAACCGGACGAAAAACAAAAAAAAGTGCATGTTTGTAGCTATGGTCAAGGTGGGAGATATCAATATATTTGATTTTGCTTGAAAATCAGCTACTACCATTTTCTGTTCTTGAAGAGACCTATTTGACCTGACTTTTCCCAATGGCTGCAGTGATGAATTTCCATTTGAGCTTTTTACCGTCTGCTATTTTTATTGTACATCTTGAATAATATATTTCCCAATTAAAAAATCGTTGAAAGTTCAAGTTCACATATTTAGTAGAACACCACCTACCTAGACTTCCTGATGGTACAGTGCAAGTGCATCACTTGCAACTTGATCAAATATCAAGGGAACATAATGTCAGCGAAATGAAGCTTGTATATAGTGCAAGCAAGCTACATGATGCGGGAATTATATTTGAGGTCAATAAAGATTAAATAAGCTTACTTAATCTGCAACATTCAAATGGAGTGTTGAAACATACCAGCGTCAGTCATACCACATAGACCCAGTTTAGATATGTGGTTGCATTGGGATCACTGTCACTTTTCTTCATCAAGAAGCATGATTGATTACACAATACTCTTTAAGAATTGAAATAATCATATTTTATCAACTGAAATTGTAGCATTTTAGGGAATTTTGGTGCTATCTTTAGGCTTTTATTAAGTTTAATTGTATTATTTATGATTAATGATAATTATATGAAATTAAAGCTAATCAAGGGTATGTTGGAAAAAAATTCGGATCAAAAGAAAAATAGAAAAACAATATAGACAAAGACCAAACTCATAAACCCATTTATTTTTTTTTTGTTTTATTTATTTTATGTTTTTTTATTTTATATTATATTATTTTATTTATTATTATTCTTCCCGCCTGGAAAGAATCCATTCACGCAAGCATCCAGGGAAACTCATTAACGCATTCTCCATCCATGAACGAAACACGCCACCTGGAAGCCCATTAAAGACACAACCCTAATTAATTCATTTGCACTCCACAGCGCCGCATATATCATCAATTAATCCAGCCGCCCCACGCATAAGAGGGAGAAGCTCTCAATCATTCATTATTCCATCCACACACCCATCGTTACTGTTCTAGCCACCCATTCTCCAGTACCCCAATTCATTTAACAAGCAAGTGACCCTCTTGTGGCCATGGAATTTCAGTTGTCTGGTGGAGGTGATTTTCCAACCATGAGCGGCTAAGTGCATTGTCCAACAGTGATGAAGAAGCTAACCTGAGTCCTTGAGTAATTAGGTGAGTTCTTTCAATTTTAATTTTACTTTCCAATCCTATATATGTAGATTGTAAATTTAGGTTGTTAGATTATATGATTTATATATATGGAAGGTGATTATGATCGGTTGATGTAATTTGACTTGTGATACTTGCGTTAGATTGGTACCTTGAATTGTGATTTGACTATAACACTTTTGTTATTCAATTACTTTCTTTTATTCTTTTGAAATCAATTGATTTACTAGGTTTCTAGGAATTAATTGGAGGTAAAGAGAATATTTTATAAGTCTAACAATATGAACTAATACCAAGATATTTCTAATTGATCAATTGAGTTTAGGTTTAGATTAAATTAAAAAGTTAGGAATATTGATTAGTAAGGGTTCTTGTTAGTCCTTGTGCTTAGTTAAAAAAAGAACTTAATATTAAAATTGGACAAGGAAGGTTAGTGTATTAAATTACCTGGGACATCAATTTTATCGAATTTAAATGCATTCATTAAGTTTAATTAGATAGTAAAATCACATTCGATAATTCGTGGTAAATTTGTTATTTACATTAAATTATTTAAGAATTAAATATAAGCTCCACGTAAAGATCAACCTAAGTTAGTGCTACTATATTATATTTAGCTTAGTTTTTATTTGATTCCCATGACATACCTCATCAATCATCTAGTTGGGACAGAAAAAGAAATTGAAATGCTTGAAGAAAAGGGAATTATTATACAGAACTTCATCGGAGAGAATGATGCAGCGGCTTCCATAACCAAGAGACAAGGCAGGCATACTGCATATGTTGATTTAAATAGTGATTACATCTCTCTATTTGAAGAATAGAACAACTTCTGTGATAGTTTATATCACTAGTACAAAGTAATTCTTAGGACTAATACTTGAGCACTCCCCGGAGGATAGCATCTTTCTTAGGAGCAATTCTTCTTTTCACTTTGATCCAAACAATATCTTCTGTCATTGCCTTATTTCGGAATTAGCTCCAAAGCTCATGTAAGACTCAATCCAGAATTAACTCTGGACTATATTGCTATCTTTCTCTTGAACCCTCTACTTCAGCAGAAGTTTGTGTGGAAAGGGAAAGGGATTTCCCATTGGACTAAATTAAAGAGTCGACTTGTAAGTCTTCATAATAATGATGCCCAATTAATTGTGTTGTTGCAGTTCACACACACACACACACACACACACATATCTCTGTGCGTAATGAATTGTAAGTTTCTGTGTCTCTAAAGGCATGTCTCCATTGTTATACACTTCAAGAGTTGGGCATCATAATAGTGAATAAATTAAGTTGTTGGTTATTTACGTCCATATATAGATATATATATATATGTGTCTAATGAATTGTAAGTTTCTGTGTCTCTAAAGGCATGCTCTATTAATGTTATATACTTCAACATCATAATAGTGAATAAATTAAGTAGTTGGTTAATTATGTCCATAAGATCCCTTTAAAAGTGGAAATCACAAGAATGGGCCGTCCATAATTTGGACTCTGGAAAGCTTGGAAGAAGGGCTGATTACCCACCCAAGCGTCCCCCCAATCCTTAAAGAAACCAAAGACACGTACACCATTCTTGATTTTCAATACTAAATTTCAAGCTTCCTGTTAATTTGACTTGTTGACATTGCCAGTATTCAAGTAATACGTTGGTTGTGAGGAAGAGCTTCCTCCCAAATGTTTGCATTGGGAGGGACTGACCCATTTTTGTAGACTCAAACCACATGGGGTGAAACAAGGTGGTTCAGCTTTCCCCAATTAGGGAATGAATAACATTATGGGCTTAATCAGTTTCTTAAGGGCTCATGTTTGTGAAGAGGGATGACCGGCTTAATGGTGAGCAGCAGAAGCCCGTGAACCCTTTTTTCCCCTAAGCATGTGTAGTTGGTGAATAGGATACAATCTTGTTCAAATTACTATTACACATTAAATGTAGACACCTATTCTTATAAAGATTCAAATCTTGATTTCACCACATTGTGAGGAATTAGTCTATTTTACTATATCAAACCTCATTAATAGAAGTAGGAATGTGAAGTGAAAAAGACTCGAAGTCTAAGATGGCCCAAAGAACCCATTTTTTGTTAGAAGGTACTTTAAACGATTAGGCTCAAATAAAATCCAGAATTAATGAAGATAGGCCTAAAATACACACAAAATATTATGTTAGGAAGGACCCGGGGAAGAAAATATTGACACGGGGTCATGTGAGTCAAATCCCTCACATGAGTGACCATTGTAAGTGAAGTTGAGATATCTCTTTCTTTACTATCTCCTTTCTACTGTATGCTTGTTTTAAGGGGTTAAATTCTTTTCACACACACATATAAATGTGTACAACATTTTTATATTCATTTTAAACATAACGGTAGTAGGTTTTGTCACACACACTTATATGTCTAACATTAGGTTTATTTGGTGTTAAATATAAAATCTTAATCCATGTTATCCAAGCTTTACAAACTTGGGATGGCCAAGTCAAGCTATAAATCAACGATTCAGCTGGCAATCCAGTTTAAGTTGGGGGCTGAACCGGTTCTTTGCGACTTAGACCAACTCAGTAATACGGTAATAACTCGATCAACCTGACGAGTTGGGGGTCGACCGAGTTATTTAAAAAAGGAAGCATAAGCAATTCTAGGGAGATGAGATTCTGGTCCAATAGGATTAGTGTTCTCATGGTGGTATCTAAAAGATATGGAAGCAAGGAGGTTGAACGGTATTGAAATCAAATGTCTCCAATCATATGTAAAGATCAGCAATTACAAGCTCACTTTCGCCATTCCCTCAGAGCGAATCCCACTAAACAGAAGCAGACACTTTTTAATGTGCATCATGTTAGCTCCTCACAGACTATATATTTCTTTTTTTGATACATCACAGAGACTATATTTAGAAACCCTCAAAGAGGTTTAAGATGAAGAAGAGATGGTGGACTTAGAGAGAGAGAGAGAGATCAGTCCAGAAAAAGGCCAGGGAATTGCCAAGAAAGTCTCCAAAACCGTAAATAATTGTGGTTATGATAACCCACCTAACGAGAGAACAAGAACAAGGACTGGTTTATCTAGAAGTAATGATATTTTATTTGTATTGGGATATTTTCCTTTTAAAAAAAGAATGTGGGGCCAGATTTTTGGTGGGAGTGATAAAGTGCCGGTTTTTTTGCGAACACGTTAGAGAAATACTTTTACACAAATTGAGGTAAATATATGGATGAGATTATCTCGTTTTACAAAAAATATAATTAAATGAGTTTTTAACTTTTGAAAACATGGTTCCAAACAAATCTAAAATAATGGATGAGGAAGGAGTTGGGAAATGGGACACACCCCATTTTCTCTCCAACTTTTCTCTCCTTCCACATTTTTCTCTGTATTCAAATAGGGGAAAACCCATTTCTTCCTCAATTTTCTCTCCTATTTTTTTCCTCTCTCATTTTCTCTCCATACAGGCAAGAGAGAAAGGAAAAGACTTAAAAGAGATGACGATGATCCCACGCACCCGTTTACCACTTATTTATGTCTCCGTTACTGTTAGGACTCTCAGGATGGGTCCCACTTCAATGGTTTTGTGTTCATCGTAATCATAGTTGAGTTAAAGTTAGAGCACCCATCGCAATCATAGCAACCGAAGTGACACCCTTTCCACTCTACTAATTTTCAAATGTAATTATTTTTATTATTTTTAATATATAAATGATTTGTCATTTTTACACTTCTTTAAAATGTTTTTATGGTATCATTTTATCGGCATGTAATGAGATTTATTTTTAACTTTTTTGTTTCTTACCATTTTGACCTTCTGTTTGACTCCGATCTAACCCTTAATTCACTGCTTTATCTGGTTCAATCACCGGTTTGAGTTCTTGATATTATCTCCAAAATTTATAAATTTTCCTAAATGAACACTATTAATTCTAGATAGTAAAAGAATTTCATTAAAAATAGTTAGAAGGCATATGATTAGAAAAATTTATTTTAGAAAAATCAGTATATATATATATATGTATGTTAGAAATAAATAACTTAAGTAACCAATTTTTTTAATTTCAGAAATTAGTTATTAAGTTTTTATATCAAGGTTAAACTATACTTTTAGTTTTTTATGCTTGCGTCAGTTTTTATTTTAGTCCTTTAAATTTAAAAAGTATACTTTTAGTCCCTCAAATTTAACGCCGTTAGCCTCTCTTAACAGAAATTGCTGACTCATCAAACTTAAGTGACATGGTAGTCACATGGTTGAACAATCATCAATTAAGTTTGACTTAAAATATAAAATTTATTATATTATCAAATTCACGTGGTTAAACATGGCATTACGCAATTTAAAATATAAAATTTATTATATTATTAAATTAAAATTCAAATGTGAGTATCATTGTTAACGTTTTATTGCATAGTCATCAATTAAGTTTAATGAGCCAGCAATTCCCGTTAAGAGAGACTAACGGCGTTAAATTTGAGGGACTGAAAGTGTACTTTTTAAATTTAAAGGATTAAAATGAAATTTGACGCAAACATAAATGACTAAAAGTATACTTTAGCATTATATTAACAATAATACAAAGTGTTTTTAATCAACACACGTACTTAAAGCTCATTTGGAAGTCCGATGGAGAATAGCTTTTATGAAGTTTAAGATAAAACTAAGCTTTGGAGAACAAGAGTTTGTTTGACTTCACTTCATAAAATTTAAGTTTGCTTTCAAAACCTAGGTTTTACCTTAAAACCTAAATTTTGTCCAAGTACTTACATTTTTTAGAAAAGCTATTTTGGATACTAAACATCGGTTTGAAACCTAGATTTTGAAAAAGTTATTTTATTGTCAAATCACATCATCTCTCCAAATAAATTTTCTCTTTCATACTTTTTTCTTTCTCTTTCATCTTTCCTATCTACCTTTTGCCTCGAAATCCGTAAAAGTCAAAACTTTTCAAACACAATTACCTTTTCAAAACCTAGTTTTTGCCTCAAAATCCATAAAAGTTATTCTCAAAAGCCTAAGTTTTATCTCGAAATCTGTAAAAGCTATTCTCAAAAGGACTTCCAAACAAGCCCTAAATGTTGGGAGAATAGCTTTTACGGATTCCAAAATAAAATATGGGTTTTGAAAAGTTGATTATATTTGGGATGAAAATAGCTTTTATGAATTCTGAGGTAAAAGGTAAGTTGGAAAGATGAAAGAGAAAAAAAGTGGAAAGAGAAATTTTATTAGGAGAGAGTGTACGATTTGCTAAAAAAATAGTTTTTTCAAAATTTAAATTTAAAATCTAGATTTTGTTTTCAGAATAACTTTTCTTAAAAAAATTAGTATTTAGATAAAATCTAAGTTTTGTCCGGAAACGGCTTCTAGATGGTCCAACGAACAAACTTTTTGTAACGAAAAGTCTTTTTAACAACCAAATATGTTCTCTGTAAGGACAACTATCTCATGGTAGAAGGTGGTTAACTCTTTTAATTTTCATTACATAACCAGTCTTCATTTCCATTTCATGTAGTGTAAATTGTTCAAATTAAATTATAATATTTTAATTTATATTAATTTAGCAATAGATATATATATAATTTAGTATATATATAAATCATTCAAATTTATTTATGTTAAACGGTGTAGATGTACAATAATGACCGTTTATCATGGTGAAAAAAATCCAAGTGGGTGAATTTAGCACGAAGAGCTCTTCACCAGTGGGAGGAAAAAAAGGTAATAATAGATGTACTTTGATATTTGGCCACAAAATAAATGCATGTAATTAAAATTTACAACTTCTCAAAGAAAAAGCCATGTCCATTTGGCAAAAAAACAAAAAAGAAAAGAGAAATAAAAGGACATCTCAGGTTTTTATAATAAATTTTATTTAATAATTTTTTAAAATTTTCTTTTAAATTTTTTTAATTTACCGTCCTTGTCAAGCTTATTAAAACCTTTTCCTGCTACCCTCAAACGTGCACCAATAATCTCACTTTCATTATGTCTTTAGTCGAATTATCAACTTCAATTTTGTCAGTATACTTTAGAAGGACGGCTAGATAGTATATGCATTCCATGTTAGTTGGATAAAGTTGATTGTTTTGCTTATAATTATCAGCTTCCATCATAATCATCTTTTTCTTCTTGGACATTCCATCATTCTTTACAAATTTTTTTTTACTTTTTTTGCATAGTCCCTATAAGGCAAATGAAAATCTTATCCTGCTTGCTGCCATTAAAGATGCACCGCTCGTGTCATTTTCATATGCCTTTTGTCAGGCAAATGAAAACCTTATCTCAGCGAAGGCTTGAGGTTGACTTGGATACTGTATAATGCATTCAAGACCTAGTAGTTAATCAACAACTTCTTATCAAGTCTTTTTGTGCTGTTCGATTTCTCTATAATCTTTACTTTCTCTAGGATTTATCACATCACCAAGCCAACTCAGCTTCTCTATATTTGACGAGGCTCCTATATAACCATCAATTATTAACCATAGATTGGAAAATCTGTAATATTGAATTGTTTCAGTAATTTACAGACCAAATGAGACTGAAACAGATTGAAATTTCCATTGGGGGGTTTCATAATTAACGATGACTTGAGGTGGAGTTCACTCCTATACATATATATATAGGTGATGAGGCTTCAATATGCTGAGGCTATTATGACTATGGAGCAAGCACAAATATTTATGATGGATGATTTAATTTATCTCAAATTTACTGAATGAATTATTGTGAACTATCATATATATATATATATATTGTAAACTTATTAGATTATTGTAAGTTATCATACATTTATGATGGGATTATACTAATTCGATTATTGTAAATTATCAAATATTCATATCTTTACGAAAACAAACTCATTGTCTTGTACCATCAGAATCTGTATGGTTTACTTGGAAAATTTCACTAAATTCAATTATATTTTTTTAAATTTTTTTCAAATTTTCCTACGGATTTTCCTGGGGGTTTTACCTGCATATTTTTCATGCTGCAGAAAAATAAATTTTTACGAACATTATACTTGCATATTCAAATTTGCAATAAAATTTTTTCATGCGGATAGGAATAACACATTTTTTTTTGTAGTGGCAGCATCGTATGCTTTTACTTTATTATTTGAGATTAAATTTTCTTTATATGTTTGTTCCTACCCATGCACAGAAAATTTCAAGGACCATAAATTTAAAAGTAACGAAGTTAGAATGATTAAAACATACGGTTTGAAAGTTAAGCAACTAAAACCAAAATTAGAATAAATTTGAAATTCGATGCAGTAGATATTGTGTTGTATTAACTCTTCATTATAATTAACTAACTCACCCACTTTGCTTATTGTAAGAAGAATATAGGGAAAGGCCAAAGTGTGTGGAGTCCATCAAAGTTCTCAATTATTGCAGTTCAACTAAAATCATGCGAGGACCACAATTAATTCGAAGTTTCAAGGTACAAAACCAAACGTTTTAAGACCAATAGTTTTAAATAAATTCTTCTATTTTTTTTGTTCTTAAATACAATTTTCTTAAAACAATTATCTAAACATATTTTTTATTTCCAACATTTATTTTTAAGAATGATTTTATAAGACTATTTCAGAAACGTTAAAAAAAAGGCCGTCGGTTTCCCCATAATCACTTGCGCAAAAAAGTTACTTTAATTTGCAAAGATCTTGATTTGCAGAAGCAAAAGTTGGCGATGACAAAGTAGATAGGTTTCTGACAGGTCTGGTTCAGTGGCTCCAGAACAGAAGAGGAAGGTTAGTTTTCATTTCTTCTTTCTTATTCGCCAGACTTAGATTGTGAAGAGTGGAAAAATACAATTAAAAGTGTTTCTGATGGGGAAAGTGATTCTTCTGAAGTGAGTTGTAAGCTTTACTTGTGTTATATCACTCCTGTCGGCCTCACAATTGTAGTTTATAAGTTTTCAAGTTACTTTCCCTTCCAATAGTTTTCAAGTTTTTTTACCAAAAAAAAAATAAAGAGTTTGAAATGTTGGCTGCTGCTTCATAATCTACTCCACTCTTATCACCAAGTTTTGTGTTAATCTTTATCACGAGGCAATCTCTGTGCATGAATATTGGAGCACTCCTTGGAGAATTGCATCCGTGATTGCTGTTGCAGCAGCAATACGTGACTACTATTCTATATTTCGTGTATCTATATATAATATTCTTATACTTCTTGTTCTTTAGCTTTCTTTTCTGCATAAATATGGAACACACTAATAAATAAAATGGATCGTGATTTCATGCTATACCCAACACGGAGCTTGCCATTGGAAATCATGAGGCTAGGATGCTCTTTCAATCCTAGCTACATTGGATATCTTTAACTTCACCTGCAAACTTGTCGACCGAGTGGCTTACACGGTTACACCTTCATGGAAATTTCAATTTTTTTAGCGTCATTGGGGCAGTAAATTACTACAACAATTCAACATTACAAATTCTGCAATATATGACACTCAATAATTGTTGGTTATCTAGGAGCATCGTAAATTACTAAAACAGTTCAACATTATGAATTGTGATTTTGTTTCATGTAGTGTCATATTGTTGGTTTTGATCCCCTTAGTTTTATCAAGTTTTGGTTTGAGTTTTAACAAAAATTCCTTCTACCTGTAACAAGTTTAAATTTTGGTCCTAAAACTTATATCAAAGTCCATATAAAACTACAGGAACCAAAAATCAATATTTAAAACTACAGAGACTGAAATAAAAATTTAATCAAATAGTAAGAATCATCAATTATATTTTCCGTAGCTGAAATTACAAAAAATAGTAGAGAAGATATAATTAAACTTAGACTAAAGTCATTATGAAACTATGGAAAGTAGAAGAGAACAGGTAATTAATTAACCTTAAGCTTTGACAAATGTAGACAGGAAACTGAGATGTAGAGATGATAGTCCTTGAACGCTGTCTCTATCTTCTTCATCGAAGCTTGAACACCAAATTCTAATTTATATACCAAAAAGGACCTAACTTTAATTCCCTCACAAGATTGTTCCGAATCTCCTTTGACTGATCAACTCTAATTCACCATACTCTAATTTAGTTACCAAAAAGGACCTAATTGAGTGACCGACTTTAATTCACTCGCAAGATTGTTTCTAATCTCCTTTGATTTGTCCCTCTTCTCTTTGCATTTTTTTGTGAACTAAAGAGGATTAAAGGGTAAAATTGTCTTGAAAGTTTTTACTCATGAGTAGTATTGTTCAGGATTCTTTTTTTCGTTTCAATATTCTCTCATAAGTTTCAAAACGTAACAATGTTACATCTTATCATTAAAAATGTTTATGGCCAACATCAATTTTTTTTTGTTAACATTAATATTTAAATGAGTTGTAATAATATTGCCATGTTTTGAATCTTTTAGTGTGACATTGAATGGGGAAAAACTTTTTATATAACATTGATTCTGAATAAAAACTTTCAAGATAAAATTGCAGTTTAATCTTCAAGGGGTAACTACTAAACAGAAATGGATCTAAAGCTACAAGTGAGATGGAACACATAACCGCCATTTTATGGATGGAATTTTTATAGGGAAATTCAAACCGTATGAATAGAAAAAATATCAAGTTAAAAGAATATGATATATACACACACACTGCCAACAATAGAATACGATATTTGAATCTATATTAAAGTCGATAGTACAAAGGTCTTAAACTATTTGTTCTTTTCCCTTTTTTTTAGCTTTTCTTTTTCTTTAACTTTATTATTTTGCCCCTTTTCCCTTTCTCTTTAACTCATTTAGCAATTCAAGATACGTCAAAATACATGCCAGATGGCAGATGCTAAATACAAGTTATCAAATGTAGGCACCTAATGGCTCACTCACATAGAACACAACTATCATTACAGTGATTGTCAAAATATTGAAAAATGACATTTATGAAAATCGAGATACAGCCCATTTCACATTATTAACTCGTAAATCGTAAATTAAATTGTAAAAATAACTCTAAATGTTAATTCAAACATGCATATAGTCTTTTGCCTCATGATGATATTATATATCTTTGAACCAACTAAAAGTCCAATTGCTTAATAAACTGGGGTAAACTTTAATCGATCTCTAATCATAATTAAAATAATAGATATTTATATATTAAAATTTTAGGTGAGTTATGTTTCAAAAACTCACAAGAGTTAGGATATGTATCCAAGTTCGAAAAAGCTTAAAAAATACTTGTAGATTACCCATAAACAAAGTTATCATATTAGCAATGAAATTTATAATATAATTTAATTAAAATATACAAAAAAAAACTTCTTATATATTTTTTAAAAAGTAATAGTTAAATAGAAAAAGACATTAACCAACAAGTAAATAGGACATTATTGTATAGATCAAGTATAATTGTGCAAGACATGGTTACTAAAGCATAAATATGACATATTGTTAATTTTTTTACCTCAAAATGATGTTGTTTCCAGTTCAATAAAGAGAGAAAAAATATATATATAATTCAATTTAATATACCCGTTAAAAACTTCTGATCAAACCAGAGAGACGTGAGATTGGTTTATTGGTTGACTAACTTAACCAACTAATCAACCACGGTGAGCCATTATGTTTATACATTAAATTGACATTTTCATTCACTCACAAAATTTGAGTGAATCTTCATTTCTTTGTTACTACTTTAACTGAACTTGAAAAATGAAATCAACGCGCGCGCGCACAGATATATTGCCAATGAAATCAACACACATATATATAATACAAATATTGTTTAATTGTAAAAATCAGTATCATCAACCAGTAATATCAATACCAAACTATTAATATATTACCAAATCTACATTGTTCGCTCGTCATGGATCAAAACTCACTTAGCTAGTTACAGAAAAAACAAAGAGAAGGCAAAACTAAATCAACCTTATACTTTGAGTAGAGATAGCAGCAAGAGCAAGCACTCCATCTTAACCTCAAGCAAACAATATGCATCGATCCCTGTTATCTCTACGGGATCTCCAAACACCATCGATAATCAAATATATATACCAATCAATGGACCTAATTAATTAATTGATTAACTAAATAATTACCAGTAAGCTTACTTTATTTAAATTGCCGTTTAGATTCTCCTCTATTTATTTTTATTTTTCTTTCTTTTATTTATTAATTGTATGTACATCGATGGCTCAAAGATTAAAAAGGACGCAAGGTATATCAAAGGCTGGACCAAATTGTTAGAAGTCACAATCAATTGCTATATATCATATGCCACTAGAACTTTCTCTTTAATTGTTTTCTTTACTCCCTCTTTTCTTTTTGGTTTTCCTCTTCAATTAAAGGAGTCATATGGCTCGACCTCACTACTCTAGATGTAAATGAAAAAAAGCTGACGATTCAATCATTCATTTTAATGTATTAGCTAATAATTTATGAGAACCAAATAGTTATTGTGAAAAAAAATGAGGCTAATGTAAAGAAGAAAAGAAAGGCCAAATGCATCTAATAAAATTGATGGAGAAAAATTCTCTAATTCATTAATGCTACACACACACAAAGAATGGTGAAGGATACGCATCATGCCTTGGACCATCCAATAATTATCGTAATCTTAATAACATCAAATACACGAGATCCAATCTTGATTCTGATGCACTCAAATTGGAGGAATACTCTTAAACTCTGTCTAATGAAAAACTGATACGTCAGCACTATTTAATCTTGGCTGACATTCTACAATATTAGCTGTAACTCATTTTAATTTATGGAGGAAGGATTGAAAAAGGAATAATAAGTTCCTCAACAACACCAAGCAAACTATCAGGTCAGTTTTTTTTTTTACTTTTTCCATCTCGTTTCTTATATATTGACATGTTACTTTTAAAATTATATATGTTACCTCTTAATTATTTCATATAACTTTGTCTTCACCATCAGATTCATAAGTTTAGTTTCAAGAATTGAAAAGGATTAAACATTTTCTTTTAATCTATGTCCATCACTGTGCCATTGTTGTGTGTGTCTCTTGGTTTCATGTTTTTATACTCAGGAGAATGCTGATTAAGGATATAAAAATTATCCTCCATAGCATGAAGAAGAATTAACTAGGCAATCCATAAGATGTAAAGTTTCCCTGTCTATATGATTAACACTAATTGCCAACTAATAAAATCATTAAAGGGGTCAGACTTGTCACATCCTTTGAAAATTAATTAATATTTTCAATGCAATATAAGAAAATAGTTATATGCTTATAACCCTTATCCCGGTATAATTGTACTGTAAGTCTAAGTCTGGAAGAATTCCCAGTACAGGACTTCATACTTATTTAGTTGAAAACCAATCAATTATATGGTTGTAATTAAAATATTCCTAATGAAGTTTTAATGTCCCCAGGTTGATTTTTTTTAAAGATTCGGATTTAGTCCTCCTCCTATTTGTGTGAAAGCTGTTGCCACGTGAAGTGTGATGAACCTAAATTAAATTCTTCAGATAAGAAATATTATATATATTGTTAAAAGTATAATATTAACGTATGCTTATATTAACATATATATAGTCATATCAATATATATATATTAAAATATAAAACGTAACAATAATAAAATATTTATAATATCTTTTTTTAAAAAAGAAAAATTAAAAATATATAGATAATAATATAATATTATTAATTAAATGCATTTTTCCTTTTGATTTATATTATGTTTCAAGATAGTATTAACAATCATATGACATCGTATTAATATATTCAATGTACTTTCCAGACAATGTATGATTACTTGTTGTTTTTTTTTGGGCCATAAAAGTGTGATTATATCTAAATATCTATAAAGATATCTTACAAGTCGGTGAGTCGTATAACTTAATATACCTAGCAAGCATTATGTGTTTACTAACATTTGGTAAATTATGTTTTTATTCGAGTGATTTATTTTACCAAACTAGAACAATACAAAAAAAACACATTATCTAGTCTTGTTTTGACTTTGAGTGTTTTTCATCCCCTTCTTTGTAGAGGGGATGAAAGAAATTTGGGTGTAAAAACACACATATTAAATATTATATAACAAAGTAGTATAACAGTTATTTTTAAGTATGCAACATGCACTATTTCAACAGTAACTAAATTGAAACAGGAACGTTTACACCTTTACTTATATATGTAGTATAAATGTGGATGTATAATTTATTTCAAATTAAATTATCAAGTCAAGCATACAACAGTGAAAATAGAAACTCATTACCTTATATTGTTGACACATAATATTTTGAGATGTTACATGTTAGATTAAAAAAAATAATATATACATTCTTTGATGATAAAAAAAATTGATGCGGAAAGTAATATTTTTTAATTTTGACTTCCATCGCGCTTTCTAATATCATTACGACTTTCTATTATCATAAATAAAGGTGGCACTTTTAACCATGAAGTCTTTTTATTTACAGTGACCCTTAGCTTATAACTCAAAATAACCATTTAGCACCGTTTTGTTTTATCATTGAAAAATAAAGGGAGAAGCATGCCAGAAGGACATGAGAAATAAATTTTTTGGATAGATTATTAATCAAAGAGTCGCATTTAATAGACTTTGTTTCTCTATAGTGTTTGCTCTATATGTCCTCCTCACCGATGCATCTAAATATGTCATTATTTGTATTATCTAAACCACCTCAAATGTAGTTGCACCATTTTCTTCTTAATCGATGACATTCAAATTATTTTATGTTTATAACAAATCTGATACTACTTTTTTATTCTTTAATTTAACAATCAGTTCATATTTATTGAAGAGGTTAAAGAAGTTAAATACATTACTTTTAAATTAATTGGCTTACTAATACAATAATACACATAAATATATATATTTTAAGTAATGTATGTAGCTTTCTAAATTTTTCCAATAAAAAAATCAATTGGCACTCTATATCAATGAGCGGAGGCAATATTTTTTAATTTAACGGTACATCCATCGCAACAGTTATCCTAATATTTCAACAATTCCTTTGTAACGAATCGGCACTTTGTTTTTTTCTTGTCAAAGAAAAGAGAGGGGGAAAGATAGAAATAAAGAGATTAGATTCAGAACAAATTTGTAAGTGAATTAACGTTTGTAAGCTAATCAGTTTGGTATATAAATCAGATTATAGTGTTAGAGATGTATCGATGCAGGTATTGATTTTAAGGATTACCTATAGTTAAGTTTCCTGGCTGCATTAATTAATAGCCAATAAAGAAAATATCTATACTTATTTTTTTGGTATAAACCATCCGGTATCCTGGGGTATCCTGGGTTCATTGCCCGCCCCAGACTAATCCGGACCCCCCGCGAGGAGACCTTATGGTGGTAGCGAGGTACCGATGGGACAACCTCTTTGAGGTTGCGTTAATTATCGCGGCTGTCACTCCCCAGGGTTCGAACCCTCGCCCTGAGGAATGCTGGTAGTAGCCCTTGCCAACTCTACCAAGCGCCCATTGGTAATATCTATACTTATTGTAGATGGACGGTAGATGTCAGAAAACAAAAATTAAACCTTTATTATTAGAACAGTTATTTCGCTTTCTTAATATCATAAATAAAAATCAATTGACTCTTATATTAAGAACCAGAGGTGGTGTTTTCTTATTTGATCATACATCTATCTTAACATTTATCCTTATCTACCTTGTTTGTCTCTTTAAACTCAACATTATTACTTTGTAATAAATCAGCACTTTTTTCTGGATCAAAGATGAGAGGAGGGAAAAAGAAAGAAATAAAGAGATTATATTATGAACAACTTGTAAGTGAATTACTGTTGGTAAGCTAATCAGTTTCCTGGTTGGATTAATCAATAGCCTAAGGTAATTATTTCTTTCCATGTAATTTTTGCAATTTAATTAATATTTTCGATTCCATCACTCGTTGATGTCAGAAAATAATAATTAAATCTTTATTATTAGAATAAAGGAAATAAAATTGTTTGCTAAAAGTCCTGGTAACAATTGAAGAGTATAAAATATGTTGTCATTTCTAATGAACTTTCAGATAACTAAATATTTTCCTTAAAAATCCAATTTTAACTGTACGTTCAATATCTAGATCAATAATGTAAGTCACTTAGAGAGTAATTAATGTCTATTTATCAGTTTTTTTCCATGTAATTAATGTTAATTGACTCATTTTATTGTTCTGTCTCATCCAAAAACCTCATATAATATATGGGGTACAGTTGAAAGTTTTCTTCAACTTGAAACATGTTTAAGAAGTGATCTAGCATTCCTTAATTTTAGTGAATTAATTGAAGTGACTTATATTATAAATATATATTGCTTGCCCTGAATGGGTTACAGGATCATCATAAATCAAAGAGACTGGAGTCGTGTATGGAAAAGATGGCCAGGAAGACATCGGACATGGATCATGAGGGTGTTTCGCATAAATCGAGGCTATTTGATGAGAGGGATCGACCTTCAACCAGTGCTTGGACTTTGAATGAGCTAAATGGTTTGAAAGCCAAGTTAAAAATTGCAGACACCAAGGATCCTTCCTTAACATCAAGTTGGTGCATCTATAAAGTGCCGCCAAAACTTCGAAAAGTAAATGAAGAAGCCTACACTCCTTCTTTGGTTTCCATTGGCCCATATCATCTTGGAAACTATAGATTAAAAGGAATGCAAGAATTGAAGGTATGGTATCTCAACAGATTTCTCAAAAGGACCCCAGAGAAGTCATTAGAGGATTATTTCAAAGCCCTAAAAGATCATGAACATAAGATTCGAAATTGTTATTTTGAGATCATACGTATGGAGAGCGATAAATTTGTAAGCATGGTTTTAACTGATGCTTGCTTCATCATAGAGTTCTTTCTTGAAGGGGTTAAAAAAGCGGAGCATTTGGTTCCAAACCTATGGGCAACATCTTACATTCTATGTGACTTGATTTTGCTTGAAAACCAACTTCCATTCTCCGTTCTTACTTGCCTGTTCGATGACCTAGCTTTTCCAAGTGGCTTCAACTTCTATGGCCAGCGTTCATCATTTGTTGAGATTACCTTTGATTTTTTTAATGATTTCTTCTTGAACCGCATATATCCTAACAAGGAAACTCATAATATGTTCAATCAAAGTAATCTTATTCAAGGGCAACACCTTTGTGATGTGTTACGGAATTGTTTTTTTCCACAAAGTGCAAGTCAACTACATGAGGCAGGGATGGAATTTCAAGTTGATAAGGAAAGTTTTTTAACAAAGTTATGGACCTGTTTCTTACCGAGGGATTCACCACCAAGACAAACTCCCACAAGGATGAATTGTTCACACAGTGTAAGTCAACTACACGAGGCAGGAATGAAATTTCAAGCTGATAAAAAAAGTGTTTTACCTCAGTTAAGATATTCCAAAGAAGTGTTGACAATACCAGGCATTGTGGTAAGTGATTCCACTGAAACTATGCTTAGAAATGTGATTACATTTGAGCAGTGTCATTACCAAGCATCAAACCACGTGACTGATTATGCAACACTACTGGATGGTCTTATTAACTACGGAAAAGATGTCGAAATTCTAGTTGAAAAGAAGATCATGGTGAACTATTTGGGTGACAATTATAAAGTTGCTTCCATGGTGAATAAACTCTGCAAAGATGTTCCTATAACAAACACCAAAGGTTACAGCCATCTTTGTAGAGAAATGGACAAGTTTTCTGAAAACCGTTATCATAGGTACAAGGCAATCTTTGTGCGTGAATATTGGAGCACTCCATGGAAAAAAGCTTCTTCTATTGCTGCTGTTCTCCTACTTTCCTTCACTTTAACCCAGACAATATGTTCTATCATCTCTATGTTTAAGAATTAGGTTAGAAACTCTTGTGTGTTTTACTCTCAAGTCTTGAATAAATTCTCTACATATGTAACTTCATGTAGCAAGTAATAACAATGATTTGGTGTATTGTAAACTTACCTTTTTTAAAAAAAATTAAAGAGTTTGAAATATTGGCTGCTGCTTCATAATCTACTCCACTCTTCTCTCCAAGTTTTGTGTTAACCTTTATCACGAGGCAATCTCTGCGTGAAAATTAGAGCACTCATTGGACAACTGCATCCATGATTACTGCAGCTTTGTTGTTTGTGCGTGCTCAGTTTCATCCATTGTTTTTTTGTTGTTGTTGTTGTTGTTGTTGTTCCGTGCATCCATGCATAATAGTCTTATGCTTCTTCTTCTTTAACTTTCTTTTTTGCATCAATATGGAACACACTAATAAATAAAATGGATCGTGATTTCATGCTATACCCAACACGCAGCATTGAATGCTTTTTCTTTTTTATTTTTATGCCATTGTTTTACTCTAAAGTTGATATCATAGTTGCATGTTTTTATGTTAACCAAACGCACAAACACATATTAGAACAAATAATTTTGGTGGAAACATACATCCGAGATAGGGGGAATAAATGGTATATTTTCAACGATGCTATGGGAAATTGGTGTTAGAATTCTTTTTGAAACAATACACTGAATAGCCAGTTTTTATACAAATCGAAACAAAACTTTCAAATGCACTTAAAAAAGTAGTTTCACATAAATGAGGAAAAACTTCTCTTACATACTTACCTAAAAATTAAAACAAACTAATCTAAACTAAACGCTTTCTCAGTGTTTTATAGCCATTTAAAGCACCAAAATTGTTACCCAGTGAAGTTTACTAATTAATTATTTCTCATTTTACTAGATGCATACGTCTTGGAATGTGCAAGTACAATTTTATTAGATGCATTTGGCCTTTATTTTCTTTTTGTTTGTTTCATTCCCCTCATATTTTTTTCACAATAACTATTTCATACCAGCTAATGCTTTAAAAATGAATATTTTGAACAGTCAGCTTTTTATATTAACATCTAGAGTAGTCAGGTCGGGGCCTATGGCTGCTTCGGAATCGGTTTCAGTCCCCATCAGTATATGTGCGTCCCCTCCCCATCTCCCCTAATATATATAAATATTATATATATTATTAATAATTAATATAATTATAATAATTAATATATTTAAAATATATTTATATAATATATTTATATATTTAATATTTTAATATATTATTAATAATTAATATGATGGTAATAATTAATATATTTAAAATGTATTTATATATTATTCTATTTTATATAGTTTTATGGATATGGATATCAGAATCTGGTGCTGGGGTTAGATCTTTTGGATCAGTAAGGCAGGCAGAATCATTTTTTATCTTCTACTTCTAGACAGAATGGTAACATTCCATAAAAAACACGTTTGTTGATGTGCCTGCTGACTCTCATACTGGAGCTTACCCTGCAACACAAATTGGCAGCATGTTAATTCCATTTGGTCAGATGGTTATCCATGGAGAGCAAATTTCACAGTTTTAGAGGAAGCGGAAGGTATTTGAAGATACTATTGCTGTCTAATTAATCACTATAAAATTGTATCTCAAGTATTTTTTTAATATCTGCTTACAGAATGGAGATGCTAGAATTTTTTAAATTATTATAAAAATATTTAAAAATTCAATAATTCATAAATAAAAAATAAATAAAATAGAATAAATTTAAAATATTAAATATATATAAATATTATATAAATATATTTTAAATATCATAATTATATTAATTATTAATAATATATATAATATTTATATATATATATATATATATTAGGGGAGATGGGGAGGGGACGCGCATATGCTGATGGGAACTGAAACCGGTTCCGACTGCTTCAAGTAAAGACGAACACCAAAAAGTAAGTTCGTGGGGCTTATGATATATAGCAATTGATTGTGATTTCTAACAATTTGGTCCAGCTTTTGATATACCTTTTGTCCCTTTTCATCTGAGTCATCTATGTACAAATAATTAATCAATATTTGATCCTGAAGTTTACCCCAATTTTAATATTATTTGTAAGATATGATGTATTATTTGTATATTGATCATAATGTGTATTTAGATTTTCATTATAACTAAAGTGGGCGGGGCTCAAGAGGAGAGTCACATTATTCACAACCTAGGATCAGACTTCTGAGTAACTCCCTCGTCTTTGTTGTATGTTGTTGACGATGATTATTCATTAACAAATGTCCATTACTAATAAATGTTAATTATTATTATGGGGAAAAAAGATATTTCTTATTTGTAAAATCTTTTAATTTCCCCCTGCATCCAAATTGTCCCAGAGAATGCTGAGGGGAATTAAAAAAAATTGTTTTACGTCGTTAAGCTCCCTAAAAACTACTAGTATATACGTTAGAAACTATATGGACTATATTTCATGGTTCAAAAAATCAAACCAGCCTGATCGATTTAGGCCAGAAACTGACGAACCAGCAAATTGTCCTGTCTGGTTTTATGCCTGAATCGGAGGGAGAGTTAATTAACCCGGTTCAGCTCAGTCAGCTCGCTTCGAAGTCAATTCAGTTAAGCGAGTTAGTTGGGTTACTATGGTTGGGAAAACGGGTTGAGCCAACCCGCCTAACCTTGGTGGGCTCGTTCGCCAGCCGGCCCCGCTCAACCCGCAGGTTAGGCGGGTTGAGCCCGCCCGCCAACCTACCGTTTTATTTTTTTAAAAAAAATACATATTATATAATATATTTTTTCCTTTTTTCATCCCAATATTTTTTTACAAAGGAAAAGGTAATATTAAAATCTATTTTTAGGAAATTATTAAAAACTTATTGATTAGATTGTAAAGAGAATCATGTATATATATTATCTCATAGAAAAAACTGGATAAAAAAGGAAAATAGAAATTTATTTCTAAATTTTAAAAAAATAAAAATTGGCGGGTTGGCGGGCCATGGCGGGCTCGGGTTGCAGTTTTCCAACCCGTTACCTTTGTGGCGGGCGTGCAGGCCAGCCCGCAACCTGCTGGTTGCCCGTTTTCCCATCCTTATGGCTTACTATTTTGTTTTAAATTGCTAACTACCTCACTTCCTTTATGATTTCTGCCATTGCGTGAAGATGAGGCATAGTATCACCTTCTGGACAACCTACCTTCTCTTGAGTGAAGATCATCGGTGGCTTCGACAGCTTATCCCAGCAAAACAGAAGGGAAGAGACAAATAAATAGAGAAGAAGGGATGTGAATCGGGAAGGGAAGAGAAAAAACTGAAAAGTTTGAAAACTATAAATAAAAAATAAAAAAGGACACAATGAAAAGAAAAGTGAGAAGTATACTTATGGGAAAAGAATGAAGGAACGGTATGGAGCTATTGTCTCGGAGGACTATCCCTTTTCTCGTAATATTCTAAAATAAATTAACAATTAGAATTAGTTGAAAGCAATGAAATTATAAAAGTGTTTGTATTTTAATATTATCAATTAAATATTATTATTTTAATATAATCAGTTTAAATTCAATTTGACCCATTAACCCTTGAACCACTATTTTAATTGGCCAAGTGTTTGATCTGATTTTTTTAACCTTATTGCTGCGTTTGGTAGGTTGGAATTGAGAATCTGGAATTGGAATTGAGCTGAGAATTGAAAATTGGGCTGTTTGTTATAATGGAACCCAGTTCCATGGAATTCCCATTTCCAACAAAAGGTTGGAACTGAGTTCCATGCTTTAACCCATGGAACTGGTTTGAGTTCCATGGAAGTGGGTTTTATTTCCCATTATACCCTCCAACATTTTATTAATTTACAACTCTACCCATCCTTCTCTCTCGTCTCCCTCTGAGTGACCCAAAGCTCCTCCGACGGCTTCCCTCTCAGGCTCAAGGACGACGATGGTGGCTTCCCTCTCCTTTGACGGCACTGTGGTAGCGGCAAGGATGACGACGGTGGCTTCACAATTCTCCATCGTCTTCTCCTCCGTCGTCGGTGGCTTCACGGTTTCTGTCTTTCTTCTCAGAATCTGTAAAATGGATCTGTAAAACGGAGATGACCTCCCTCTCCGACAACCTCCCTCTCCAATGTAAGGAATCTGATATGGCGTCGATGTCTCCGGCGCCTATTCTTCTCAATCAACTTCAAATCTAAGAGCGAGATCTGAGAGTGTCGTTGAAGGCTTCAAATCTGAGAGCATGGCTTCTCTTCACCGACGGTGACTGTGCTGGTGGATGGGTCGATGGTGGTGACGGTGACTGTGTTGGTGGATGGGCCGATGGTGGTGACGGCGGCGATGATTGTGATGGCTTTGGATTTTTTTAAGATTTTTTTCAGAAGAATATATTAATCTTTTTACATTATAAATATAAATATTTAATTAAAATAATACCTTACTTCTTCCAGCATACCAAACATACTTTTAATCTCAATTCCACTTCCAGTTCCACCTCCAATTCCATCAAAATCAATTCCGCGTATCAAACGAGACATATATGTTAGTTTCTCACACCATCAAGTTGTGGCATCTACATAATGTGGTTCCATTGAAAATAAACTCTCGCGCAAAACTATCACATCAAGGAGAATAGTGTGTGTGTGGGATGAGAGATCGGGTAAATATTTCTTTGTTTTTTTATACATAAATTATGAGAGAAGGAGTTTGATTTAACCACGATTTCAAAATAAGATACCTGACTCATGATCCATTTGGCATGTTCCGGTGGGTAAAGAAGTATGACAAGTAAACACTTTTCTATTTGGTCTCAATAAGTAGATTTACTCAACTTCACTAAGAGCTTGTTTGGGAACAGCTTTTAAAACCTAGGTTTGGTTTCAAAACCTAGGTTTTACCTCAAAATCGAGGTTTTATCCAAACGAAATTTTTTTTTCCCAAAAGCTATTTTGGTTACAAAACCTCAGTTTGAAACTTAGGTTTTGAAACCTAGATTTTATCTTTCCTACTTTTTCCTCTTTCCTACTTTTTCTCTCTTTCTCTTTCTTACTTTCCTATTTTCTACCTACTTTTTTGCCTCGGAATCCGTAAAAGCTAATAAATTCCCAAACATAAATTACTTTTCAAAATCTAGGTTTTGCCTCGAAATTTGTAAAAATTATTTTACAAAATCTATTTTTCAAAACCTAGGTTTTACCTCGAAATATGTAAAAGCTACTTTCAACCAAAAACCCAAACAAGCTCTAAGTTGTAGAAATGCCTCTCTGAGTGGACCTGATTAGGAAGCTTATAAAAGTGATAAGTTCCTCGTATCCATTAGATATAAACCATGTAAATTTAATTCTAGACGATCCGGATTTGATTTTTTTAAATTAAAATTTTTTATAAAAATTATTGTTTAAAAATATTTTAATTAAGATATTAATTTTTTTAGATTTTATACGTATTAAAATAAATTTGTCATAGAAATAAAAAAAATAAAAAACATATACTACTTATTAAGGGACCTCGTCACTTTTCATCAACATGTTACCCTCTCAATGCCTCCATTAGAGCCGACCTTAGATGACAAATGCCTTCGGTAAATATTTCTTAGATTTTGATCCAAAAAAAAATATTTCTTAGATCTCGGCCAATCTGAGCCACACGTTGGGTCATCCTTATGACTGGAGGCCAGAGAAATGAACAGCTGTAGCCTAGTCCCAACGAACCTTCCAGAACCAGTTATTAGTTTTTTTTTTTTTTTTTGGTGACACAGAACCAGTTATTAGTTATTTGTAAACAAATGAGCAGCTGAAGCCTTGTCCCAACGAAGCTTCCAGAACCAGGTTTTAGTTATTTGTAAATAAACGAGCAGCTGAAGCCTAGTCCCAACACAAACACACACGCGCACACACAGATCTTGAGAACCAGTCATTGATTTTCTCAGCAACAAAACAAGTAGGAAGCGAAATTGTAACTTAAGGTTGCTCGAATTTGCGAAGATCTTGAGTTGCAGAAGCAAAAGTTAGCACTGGCGAAGCAGATAGGTCTTTGACCTCGACACTTGGAGATCAGGTTCCAGGACAGAAGAGCAAGGTTAGTTTTTATTTGTTCTTTCTTATTCGTCAGACTTAGATTGTGAAGAGTGGAAAATATAATTAAAAGTGTTTCTGATCGGGAAGTAATTGTTCTGGAGTGAGTTGTTAGGCTTCATTGTGTTATCACTCCTGTCGGTCTCACAACTGTAGTTCAGGACTTCAAGTTATTTTCCTTTCCAATAGGTTAGGTGGGCAAAAAGTTGGTGATCCAACCTGAGGTGGTCTGGTTTCGTCTGATCCACCAACACAATGAAATTGGACTAGATTAGGTGATACTGATTGGTCGAATTAGATATGATTCTGAATCAAGTGATCAGACCCTTGATTTGGTATGGTCTGATCGGGTGAATTTTCTTCAAAATATTTTATCATTTAGATGTTGTTTTGATTTTTTATTTAATGTTAATTGAGATTCATGTTTTGGGATCTTTTGATATTATTATATGTATTTTTGTAATCTTAATCGTGTTTATCAGGTATAATTCTAGGACTCCTATAGAGAAAAACGAAAAAAATATTAGGGAATTTGTGGATCAGTGGACTAAGTCATTTCAGTCTTATTTTAGGTTCATATTGAACTGGGTTGAACCATGGGTTACCAAACCCAATTCCTCCATGAAAACAAACCAAACATTTGGCACTGATCCAGTCTAATCTAATCTGTTTTGCAATCATAGGTTAGTCTTTTAGATTGAGCTCTTCCTTTTAATTTTAGTTTGTGTTCGAAACAACTTGTTTGCACTTTTATAATTTCATCATGTGGCTTATGTACTTCGCCTCTGTAGTGGCCAAGTTTAAATAGGGCTGCTTTTGTTGATTAGTTATTGTTCAACACTTAAAATAGAACTTGTTTAAGTATCAGATCAGTATTTTATCAATTTAGATATTTCACATCAGAAACCAGCCTTCTATAACATCAGATACGTATTTTACCATTATTAAACTGCTGATATGTGCTCAGGGAAGCTCAGACTTATCAACATGAACACAAACTAGAGAGTAGCAATCAGAGAGGTGTCAGGAGCCTTTGAGAATATATATTTTGATAAGTGATTTGCATCGATTCATCTTTGAAGATGTGTCAACATCATCTTGAATGCATCACAAGTGGTAAGATTTTCTGTGCTCATCAATATATTACTACCTCCATTCTTTAATATAAGAGTGAGCTAACTAATTTATAAAAAGTAAAGAAATTAACTAAATTATTTAATATATTATATGTTTGAAGTACTTATATATGTTATTAGATTCTGTATCAACTTATACGTCAAATAGATTGGTTTGGAAAAAAATGGTAAATGCAAACACTTTAAAGTAATTTATTTTGCTTGTTAAATCTGCTCAAGTTGGTAATTGACTCTTATGTTAAAAATAAGCTATGGTAGTAATTTTTGTGCCAACTCTCCATTCTTGGTCTGGTTTTGGACTAATTGACTGCAAAATCCAATTATGTTTAAAATCATTAAGTTTTATGAGGTCATGAACGTGTGGTACCTCCTAAATCTCATTATATACTCCTCAAATCCTTAATTAATTTAATTAATTATACCGAGTACGAGATTTTTTCCTATCTAATTAAAGCATTTCTTGCAGATAT
This sequence comes from Vachellia pachyceras, assembly GCA_025593235.1. NCBI lineage: Eukaryota > Viridiplantae > Streptophyta > Magnoliopsida > Fabales > Fabaceae > Vachellia > Vachellia pachyceras. Next base: position 43,207 of record JANTPZ010138204.1, read on the forward strand.
ATCAACTGATGATTATTTGAAGGGAAATATTGAAAAATGATCCCGTATAGATTCTTATCATTCTACACATTTTTAAAATTGCTAATACTCTGAATATGTTTCAGATCTACCAGAAGATTACAAAAGGGTGATGGCGACAAAATGTTATTGGAAGCAGATCAATCCAAATAAGATTGTTCCTGCAGAGTTTGATAATCTTGCTTGGGCTATAGAGTTAAATGATTTGAAAGCCAAGTTAAGAGTTGCAGACTCTACAAAGCTTCCCTTAGCATCAAGTTGTTGCATCTATAAAGTGCTACCAAAACTTCGAAAAGTAAATGAAGAAGCTTACACTCCTAACGTTGTTTCCATTGGCCCATATCACCATGGAGACCAAAAATTGGAATCAATGAAAGAATTAAAAGTATGGTACGTGAACAGATTTCTCAAGAGGACCCCAGATAAATCGTTAGAGGATTTTTTTGAAGCCTTACAAGATATGGAAGATGAGATTCGACGTTGTTATTCCGAGACCATACAGATGAAGAGCAATGAATTCATAATCATGATTTTCACTGATGCTTGCTTCATCATTGAGTTCTTTCTTGACATGGTAGGCCTAGAAGGGCCTTTAGCTAAAAAGCTATGGCCAACGGCTGATATTAAATTGGATCTGATTTTACTTGAAAATCAACTTCCGTTCTTTGTTCTTACTCACCTGTTCAACTTGGCTTTTCCGAGTGGCTTCAATGGTGATCATTCATTTTTCAAGCTTGCCTTCGATGCTTTCATGAACGTCTTCTTGCAAGAGATATATCCTAACAAGGAAACTCATCCTGAGTTTGTGAGGAGCTTCAATCATGATACTCTTTGTCAAGTGCAACACCTTTGTGATATGTTAAGGACATTTTACCTACGAAGTGATCCGCCACAAAGAGAACCTCACACAGCAATGAGTCGTTCTCACAATGTAAGTCAACTAAAGGAGGCAGGGATGAAATTTCAAGCTGAAAAAGAAAGCAGTGTAACGAATCTGCAATTTTCAGAGGAAATGATGCTGAAGATACCTGGTATTGTGGTAAGTGATTGGACAGAGACTATGCTCAGAAATGTGGTTGCTTTTGAGCAATGCCACTACCCTTTGTCAGGCTATGTAACGGATTACATATGCCTGTTGGATCTTCTTATTGACACTGGAAAAGATGTTGAAATTCTTGTTGGAAAGAAGATCATGGTGAACTTGTTGGGTGGCAGTGATGAAGTTGCTTCCATGGTGAACAAACTTTGCAAGAATGTTCTTGTAACAAACACCAACAAAGATTATATCTCTCTTTATGAAGAAATGGACAAGTTTTGTGAAAACCCTTATCACAAGTATAAGGCAATCTTTGTGCGTGATTATTGGAGCACTCCTTGGAAAATTGCATCCGTGATGGCTGCAACTCTGCTGCTTTTGCTCACTTTCATCCAGACAATAAAGAAATAGTTTGTGGTGCAAAAATTGCAATGGAAACCAACCTTGTATTAAGGATAAGAAGTAGTATTAGATTTGTTGTGTCCATACATTATAGTGTTATTTTTAGTTTCTAAACCTAATGACAGTATGCTTGCTTCCTATTATCAAAATCTTAGTTATTTATTTTTTTCTGCATATATAATCTCAAGTGGTTTCATTCATAACTTGCAGTTGCATGCCAATACTCTTGGATCATCTTATTAGAACAGAAAAGGATGTTGAAATGCTTGAAGAAAAGGGATTTATAAATAACTTCATAGGAGAGAATGATGCACTGGCTTCCATAACCACGAGACTAGGCAGGCATACTGCCCATGTGAATTTCAATAATGATTACATCTCTCTCTATTTGAAGAATTGAACTTCTGTGATAGTTCGTATCATAAGTACAAATCAATATTTAAGGAGCAATCCCGGAGGATAGCATCTTTCTTAGGGGCAATATTTCTTCTTCATCTACTACTCGCTTTGATCCAAACAATATCTTCTGTCATTGCCTTATTTCAGAATTAGCTCCAAAGCTACTCAATCCTCAATTAAATCTGTGGACTATATTATTGTGATCGTTTGGCAACATGTTTGCCACCACCCAAAAACACGTTCAACAATATTTTTCCGCAAAACGAGATAATATCATCCACATATTTACCTCGACTTGTGTAAAAGTACTTCTCCACCGCTTTACCAAACGGACTTCATCTATAACTCCCTACTTCAGCAGAACTTTGTGTGGGAAGGGATTTCTTTCTTGCTTGGTCGCCTTTTTTCCTATTAGAATAAATTAAAGAGTCAACTTGCAAGTCTTCATAACAATGATGCCCAGTTAATTGCGTTGTTGAATTTCACACACACACACACACACACACAATGAATCGCAAGTTTCTGTGTCTCTAAAGGCATGCTCCATTGTTATATACTTCAAGAGTTGGGCATCATAATAGTGAAGAAATTAAGTTATCGGTCAATCAAGTCCATAAGCTCCCTTTTTGAAGTGGAAATCACAATGAGGGCTAATTCCCCACCCAAGCATCCCCCCAATCCTTAAAGAAACCAAAGACCCATACACCATTGGGAGGGATTGACCCATTTTCCGAGACTCGAACCCCATGGGTGAAACAGGGTGGTTTGGCTTCTGACAATTAGGGAATAAATAACAAGTCAAAAAATAGCAGCCCGTAAGCAATTTAATGGGGAGCACCAAAAGTCTGTGAATCCTTTTCCCCTAAGCATATGTAGTTTGTGAAGTGAATGCAATTTTATTTGAGATGCTATCAGACATTATGTGTGAACACCTCTTCTGATGATAAAGATTCAGACATTGATTTGATTTATCATGATGTAAGGAATTAGTCCATTTCATTAGATTTAATCCCATTAATAGAATCAAGAATGTGAAGAACCTGAATTATAAGATGGGCCAAGGACCCATTTTGTTGTTGCAAGACACTTGAAACGTACGATTGGGCCCAAATAAAATCCACACAATTAATGAAGATAGGCCTAAAATACACAATAAAATATTTTGTTAGGAAGGAGCCAGGGAAAAAAAAACATTCAGGACTTGGGGGTCATATGAGTCAAATGCCTCACATGAGGAACCATTGTAAGTGAAGTTGGCCTGGGATATATCTTTCTTTTACTATCTCCTTTCTACTATATGCTTGTTTTAAGGGAGTTAAATTCTTTTCACACACACACAAATGTATACAATATTTTTATATTCTTTTTAAACATAACTGTAGTAGGTTAGTCACCCCCACACATGTCTAACATTAGATTTATTTTGATTTTAAATATAAAATCTCAATCTATATTTTCTTCAAAATTTATAATTTTTCCCCAATGAACATTGTTCATTGCACATAGTAAAATAATTTCATAAAATAGTAGTTAGAATGCATATGATTAGAAAATATATTTTTTTAAAAATCAATATACATAGGTTAGGAATGAATAATTTAAGTAATCAATATTTTTAATTTCCATAAATTAGTTATTAAGTTTTTATATTAACTGTAGACCAATAGCACATTTTTTAAGAAGCAAAAATAGCATAGTTCCACAAAGTGACTCTCAATTACTTAAACTCTTGTAACGAATAGTCTTTTTAACAACCAAACATGCTCTTTGTAACGGCAGCTGTATTTGGTGGGATGTGGTTTCCTCTTTTTAATTTTCATTACATAACTTCATTTCCTTTTTCATGTAGTTTTAAATTTTTTTCAAGTTAAATTATAATAGCTTAATCTATATTAATTTAACATTAGATATATATAAAATTTAGTTATATGTGAATCATTAGAATTTATTTATGTTAAACGGTGTAGATGTACAGTGTCTGTTGATTGTAGCGGAAAGAATCCAAGTGGGTGAATTTGCCACGAAGTGCTCTTCAACAATGGAAGACAAAAAAACATAAATAATAAATGCGCGGTAACATTTGGCAACAAAATAAATGCATGTAATTAAAATTTACATATACTCAACGAAAATGCCTTGTCTTTCTGGCCAAGAAAAATAAAGGAAAATTTACTGTTCAGTCATACATAAGGGACTTATTTATCAAATGGTCCCAAGTTTTAAAATATTTATCAAATGGTTCCAGAGGTGTTGTCAATGCAGCGCGTGGTATTGTCACGTGACAACCCTTGACAACACCACGCGCTGCATTGACAACACCTCTGGAACCATTTGATAAATATTTTAAAATTTGGGACCATTTGATAAATAAGTCCCTTACGTGGGATTGAACAGTAAATTTCCAAAAAATAAAAGGACATGTCAGGGTGGGTTGATGGTGGTATCCAATGTAGTGGGTGGATTTTAAATGAAGGAGCGCCTTTTGAGCCACACACAAACAAGACTCAAGTTATTATATATATATATATATATATATCTATATGTGTGTGTAACGGTTTAAATGATGCCGCGAAAAACCTATTTCGTGGGCCCCATAGAAGAAAAGTAATGTTTGCATTGTTATTTTTGCACCACTTTTATAACGTTATGTGTATTTTTGCACCTTCCGAAATTTTTTGATGTCAAACACTGATAACGCAAAACTTAATTGTTAAAATTACATATTAACCCTTAATTATACTAAACTCCAGTTAACTCTAAATGAGTTGTATATAGCGCTATGGCATTTTAAAATTTAAATATAAGTCATTTTTAGCCACATCAATACAATCGAAAATGACCGATTAAATCATTAAATATATCTTTTGGATGGTAAATATGAATCAGGTCTAATGGAAGGGTTGATTCCTTAAAACGTGAATAAATTAATGTTTGAGTCTCCACTAATAAGTTGTACACGCTCCTGTTGGGAAATGATTATGGGCAGCCCAAACGCCTATTCAACAATATTTTTTTTTAAAATGAGATAATTTTCTTCACATATTTACCACGGCTTCCGTAAAAGTATTTTTCTACCGCTTTCCCAAATGGGCCCCATATATAGTACCTCACAGTAGAAGGATTCATGTGCTTAGTAAAAAATACATTTATGACAATTTTCAATTTTTACCCCTTTTCTGTTTCAAGGACACAATTAAATATCACTTCCTCTAAACTTTACCCCCTATTTAAATTTCTTTCATTTCTCTTCTTTTATCCATATCCAACTATTATGACCAATATAAACATGGATAAAATTAAAAAAATTGTTACAATAACTCTTTAAATGGCTTACTTCCTCCGATCTATAAGTCACTTTTACAAGAATTTATTAGTACACATAAGTAACTTGGAGAGTAATTAATGACAGTTTGTCAATATTTGCCATGGAATTTATGCTTAAATGGGGGTGTTTGGAAAAATTTATCCACCCTCCAAAAGTACGTTCAACAGTGTTTTTCCGCAAAACGAGATAATCTCCTTCACATATTTACCTCAACTTGTGTAAAAGTACTTTTCTACCGTGTTCCCAAACAAGCCCAATATGACTCTTTGCATTCTTCTCTCTCCTCTAAAACCTTTTTTCATATGGGTAAAATTGAGAAAAAAATTAATTTAATATAGATTTAGCTAGTTAACTGGCATTTCTTATTTTTGATGAATTAATCGATAGAAATGGGTTATATTATAGATTTTGGATTGTGTATATTATGTACCACAAAAAGTTTGGAATTATATTTGGGACGTCAGGAACTAAAAAAAATCAAATCCTAGACTATTAATTTTTCGTAAGGGGCTGTGATAGTTCGCATCCCTTTATTGACATTATTAAGGATACGGTGATGCTGTTTCACAGAGATTGGTAGGTCTTGACCAACCATTCTAATAGGAAAAAGTTAGTTTCTATTGATTTAGTTTTTTTTTATACAAAAATTTAGATGTGTTCGGCACATATCCTCCACCAAGGTCAAGGTACGACCTCAAGGCTCTTTGAGTACTTACAAAGAACTTACGAGATCGCCTATCAAAGGAACCATCACAATGACAGAAGGCTATTGATTTAGTTAATAAGTCGTCATCCATCGTGTACGGATGGAAACATACCAATTCGGACTTCACCCTTAACATGTCTGGCATATTTATATGATTCTGCGTTGAGCCTAGCCTATGTGATATGTTTCAGGCCTTTTTTTATCATATGTTTGGCCTATATAAAGCCTCTCATGGTATGAAGCTTGTTAAAAAACTTGTATTCTAAAAAAAACAGGCTAAAAGGCCACAGGGTAAAAGCGGACCGAATTTAAAAAACTTGAAAAGAATTTTAAATTAAATAAATCGATCTAAATTACCCAAAATAAAATAATAAAAATGATATAAATATATAAATATAATTATATCTTCAAACTATAAATATTATATTATATACAAATCAATCTAAAATATCATCTAATAAAATTTTATTTTTATTATAATGTAAACATGTTTTTTTAGGTTACATGCATGATTTGTTTACATATTTAGGCCTTTAAATAAATTTAATCTAACTTTTTTGGGTAAAGTAGCATTTTTTGGGACCAGATTCACCCTAAAAGTTTATAAAACGTAGCATTTTTCACATGTACCAACGGATTTGTAACGAACGTTTGTTTTCATTTGAATGAGGCCTAAGTTCATTCGAATGAATATCTCATATTTAGCGATCGTAACGAGCTTTGGAAATGAAAACACCAGTTAGTTGCAAATTCTTATTAAGATTTAATGTGTTTACAAAATAAATATTTATAATAAATTATGAAATTTTAATAAATCAAAAAAATTATATTATTATTTTTAATTTCGTAATTATTATTTTAATGATAATATATTTTTTTATTAATTACAAAAAAATAATCACTATTAAAATTTCTATTTTTGAAAAATGGAAAGTAGATATATAATTTGATTTATAAAAGTTTCATAAATCTAATTTCATAATTTAGTAAAATCTGTATTTAAAATCATGGTATATTTAAAATTATTAAAGACTTATTAAAATAGTTTATTAAAAATAAAAAAGGTTTGTTTAAAAGTACATAGGATTATAACAATATTAAAATTCATTTATAAAGAAATTTGTTTTTAAAATTATTTATAAAAAATAAATTACTATACATGTGGTGTAAAAGAAAATAGTTTAAAAAATATTAATAAAAATATATTACTTTTACACTATACGGAAATCCGTACTATATAAAGACTTTCAATTTATTGTTAAAACTATAATATTAACGTACTTCTGTAATGTTGTATTTTATAGGAATAGTGGGAGGTTTTTTTCGTTTTTAATAATAATAATAATAATAATAATAATAATAATAATAGAATGGTGAGAATAAGGTGGGTGGTGGATAAAATTAATGGAAACAACAGATTGAAAAATCATTTTTATAAATAATATTTTTTATCTGAAGGATTTAATTTAGGTTCATCACACTTCACGTGGCAAGAGCCTTCACACAAATAGGAGGAGGACTATATCCGAATCTTAGGAAAGGCATTTGTGAGATCAAAATATTGGTGAGTGATGGGGCACGTAATTGCAATAAAAATTGGATTTTATATTTATGACTAGAGTTATGGACATCCATCATAAGTTATAGACATTGCTTCTCATTTCTCATATTAATTTTGTCTAATTCATGATGGTATATTAATTATGACCAATATTAAACTGAAATCTAAATTTGAGAATGACTATACTTAGAAATAAGGAAGAATATCCATTTATGGAAATAGAAATAATTCATTACTTTTAGCTATATCCTCAGTTATCCAAATTAATTTTAAGACCAATTTTTTAAATAAATTCTTATATTTTTTTGTTCTTAAATACAATTTTCTTAAAACAATTATCTAAACATATTTTTTATTTTTAAAATTATTTTTAAGAATGATTTTAGAAGACTTTCAGAAACACAAAAAAAAAAAAAGTGGACGTCGTTTTCCCCGTCATCACTTGCACAAAAAGTTACTCTAATTTGCTAAGATCTTGAGTTGCAGAAGCAGAGGTTGGCACTGGCGAAGTAGATAGGTTTATGCAGGTGTGGTTCAGTGGCTCCAGAACAGAAGAGCAAGGTTAGTTTTCATTTCTTCTTTCTTACTCGCCAGACTTAGATTCCGAAGGGTGGAAAAATACAATTAAAAGTGTTTCTGATTGGGAAGTGATTCTTCTTGAGTGAGTTGTTAGCTTGTGTTATATCACCTCCCATCGGCCTCACAATTGTAGTTTAATTACAAGTTCAAGTTACTTTCCCTTCCAATAGTTAGGTGTGCAAAAGTTTGACGATCCAACCTAAGGTGTTCCAAATCCTCCGATTCAGTAGTATAAAGAAACTAAACTTGATTAGATGATACTGACGCTGGACTGGGTTCTTGAAAGATAAAGATAACAAAGATAATAAAAATAATCCTTAGATAATTCCAAAATAACATTGATATAATATTTTATTGAGATTGTTAAATAAATATTAAAAGATAAATGGAAAATCAAATATCAAGTAGATACTATTCCGTCATTTGTGTGTAGATTAGATGTTGGTAGTTTGATGGAGAAAACAAGGATAAGGTTTTATTTGAGGATTATCTATACAGTTCAGTTTATTAGCTTCATCAATTAAAGCATATGGCCGTTAATTATCTCTTTTCTAGTAATATTTTATTTGATGAAATTTCTGCCATTAATTGCCATTAATTGGTTACTTCACAACTTGTATTGATAATTTGGCCTATAATTATGCTACTTACTCTAAAAATGAAAAGAAAGGGAAAAAAGAAGAAATAATAAAAAGAAAACTAAAACAAAATGAACAGAAATTAACTCATAGAAACTTGAGCATATACTTTCCTGAGAATCAATGGATGGAGCCAAACTGCCTGAGAATATTCAGGTAGTTCTTGTTTATTTTAATTTTTTTATTACAGTCCTTGTCAGGCTAATTAGAACCTTATCCTGCTACCCTCAGACGTGCACCAATATCTCATTTTCAGTTTGCTTTTACGGCGGGTTTGAAAGTCCTTTTTGAGAATAATTTTTACTTTTAAGGTAAAATTTAGGTTTCGGAGAATAACTTTTACGGATTCTGAGACAAAATATAGATTTTGAAAATGTGATTGTGTTTGGAAGTTTTAGCTTTTACATATTTCTAGGCAAAAAGTAGGTAGAAAAGAGGAAAGAGAAAGAAAAGTTAGGAATGAGAAAATTTATTATGAGAGATGATGTGATTTGACTAGATAATAACTTTTCAAAACTTAGATTTCAAGCCGAAAATATAAAAATCTAAGAGTTAGTCAATTTAAGAGTTATTAATGGAATTGTTAACTTCAATTTTGTTAGAGTACTTTAGTATTATATACTCTTTAATTTATCTGAATGTATGAGTTAGTCAATTAATTAAGGGTAAAGGTGCAATTTTATCAATAAAGTTATGGTCAAAGAGTGTTTGGTATCATAAAGTTTTCGAGTGTGCAAAATTACACTTGAAGTTTTAAAAAGGGTGAAGATTTGACAACGATGACGGTTTTCTGAAACGGATGTTAACAGCACCCACGTTGGCAAGACGTGAAGCAATTTTACCAATAAAGTTATGGCCGCAGGGCGTCTGGAACCATAAAATTTTCGAGGATGCAAAAATACACATAAAGTTTTGCTGCCGTGATATGATGATTGGATATTTTTAAAACTTCATGTGTATTTTTGCCACAATCGTCCTTCGTCGTCGCTAATGCTATTAAGTTTACTGACATGACCTGATGACTGAATATTGATTGGTGACTTGAATTTCAAAAAAGGGTTAAATATAAATTTTGGTCCTTACAATTTCACTTGATTTGAATTTTGGTCTCTATATTTTAAAGTTGTGTTTTTGGTTCCTGAAGTTTAGTTTGTCTGAAACTGTTAGTCCTTATAATTTCAAAATGATTTGAATCAAAGGTTAACATGTTAAAATTGTTGAGTTGTCTCTAACACCTTTAAGTTTACTAACGATGACTCCGTGAAGACGAGGACTATTGTGGTGAGTTGGAGTTGATTTTCGACGAGAAAATCTCTGTGCGTTGCCGTCGTGGTAGCTATCGACAATCAAACCGAAGAGTATTGAGATAGGAATAAAACTCAAGAGGATTCACCTATCAAACTGAGTCGGAGTTGAATTTTTATTTTTTTTCTTTTTTGTAGAAAATAGCTTCACCTACGAAAAAAAGGTATAAAACTTTTTTATCCGTTCCCTAAATGTCAGTTTCTCTATGTTTTAATTGAAATTATTATTTAATACATCTCAACAACTGTGTCATAGATTTATTTATGGGCAAAGATGCAATTCTACCAATAAAGTTATGAGCAAGGAGCGTCGGGCACCATAAAATTTTTTAGGTGCAAAAATACAGATAAAGTTTCAAAAGCCTGCCTGCCTCGCTGTCTTGCCAACGTAAAATTATTGGGATAAAAAAATACACATAAACTTTTTCGCAACGGTTTAGAAAATAGACTTTTTAAATCTTTCAGATGTGCAAAGATTTAGAAAGGGACTTTCTAAACCGTTCGGGAAAACTACTGTTTAGAAAGTCCGCTTTCTAAACCGTTTATCCAAAATACGGTTTAGAAAGTCCACTTATTTCAAAACGCTGTATCTTCTCCGTCTGAACTCTAAATTTAATGAATGACCTATCGTTGGAATACTCTTTGAGTATACTTTCAAAAGAAAGAAGTTTGACAACTATTGGATACGTTTATTGAGAGATATAATAAAAAACTGAACATATACCAAGAATACATTTATTCCTGATACATGTTCGTTTTTTGATGATATCTCTCAATTTTGATATCCAATTGATTTCAAACTTATCTCATTTAAAAGTAGTCTCAAGGATCTTTCCAACGATATATTATTTGTCAAATTTAAAGATCAAACAAAGAAGTTACAGTATTTTGAATTTTAAACTTTCCAAACCATTTATAAAGGTTAAACTGATTCGATTGAGTTTTATGTTGATTCGAATAATGGACTTTCTAAATCGAATTTTTCCCAAACAATTTAGAAAATAGACTTTCTAAACCTTTCAGAGGTGCAAAGGTTTAGAAATGGACTTTCTAAACTGTTTGAATGAGTGCCACATCTTTGTAAATGTGCGAATTTGGATTTCCTCATTCGAATGAGTATAACACCTTTACTTTCTAAACCGTACTTGCAAATAACGGTTTAGAAATTATTATTCGAATCAGGTTTATAATTTATTCAACTAAGTCACTCCAACTTCACTTCATAAACAAAGTTGGACTCTTTCATTTGAATGAGGATTGTGACGCATTCGAATGAGTGCAGTGTGGCAAACGCTCCTAAGAAGAAAGGTTTTGGGAGTTAAATGAAGTGGGGGCTGACTTAGCCTTGTATTCTACTTGACAAATGGCCGTCACGCTTCCATGGCCCAGGTGAAAAATTATGTGTTTTACAAACTTCCGTGGTTAATCTGGTCCTAAGAAAACTTTCGGATACACAGTGCTCCCACCCGTATACTTCCGAGGCAAAAATGCTACTTAACCCAAAGTTATTTATGTTTGGGAAGTTATTAGCTTCTACGGATTCCAAGGCAAAAAAGTGGGTAAGAAAGAGGAAAGTATGAAAGAGAAAGAAAGAAAAAGTAGAAAAGAGGAAAAATGAAAAAGTAGGAAAGAGAAAACTTAGGTTTCAAAACCTATGTTTCAAACTGAGGTTTTGTAATCAAAATAGCTTTTGGGAAAAAAAATTTGCTTGAACAAAACCTCGGTTTTGAGGTAAAACCTAGGTTCTAGAATTGATTGCCAAGCAAGCCCTAACACTATTATACATGTATATACAAAAAATAGCATGAGATACACTATAAAAAGTAATTGTATTGTACTATATTTAAGGGTTCTAATATTTTTATTCTCATTTTAAATATTCATGAGTATTCTATACTTTTAAAAAGTATATAACATGTGACACATTTTGGGTAAAAGCTCAAAGGTAGTTTTGTATCTTTAAAAAAATAGAAATTAGAGGCAAGTTTTGTGATGCCATCTAACGTGTGAAAAGCAAAAAGGGGAGGGGGTCAACCTTATTAGTTGAAGCATTCAATTCAAAGGTTGGAAAAAGCTGAGTGGTTATATTATTAGAAATTGTCAAAACCAAATGGAACGTTGATTTTCCTTTCCCTTTCCCTTTCCGACGTCATTATCTACAATTAATTTTAATATTCCATCTTTATGTTATATACAATAAATTATTGATTGGATATTAATTTTTATATTCTTATATAACTATTAATTTCATTATTTTTTATTTTTAGAAAATTATTATTTTTAATATAAAATTCTTTGCAAATAAAATAATTATTAAATTTCTTGCTTTTAGCAGCTATATAAGAAATCGTCACTGAAAATCTTACCTTCGGCAATGACTAAAAGAGTTACCACAGCGGCAACTGAAAAAATACGTAGTAATATTTGAGGATTGATGGAGAAAACAAGGATAAGGTGTTATTTGAGGATTATCTGTACCTTTCAGTTTACTAGCTTCATCAATCAAAGCATACAGCCGTTAATGATCTCTGTTCGAGTAATATTTCATTTGATGAAATTTCTGCCATTAATTGGTTACTTGACAACTTGCATGGATAATTAGGCCGATAATTATGCTTCTTAGTCTAAAAAGGAAAGAAAGGAAAAAAAGAAGAAATACTGAAGAGAAACTAAAACAAAATGAGCATGAATTATATCACAGACAGTCAAGCATATACTTTCCTGAGAATCAATGGATGGAGCCAAATTGTATGAGAATATTTCAAGTAGTTCTTTTTTAAATTGTTTTATTTACAGTCCTTGTCAGGCTAATTAAAACCTTATCCCGCTACTCTCAAACGTGCACCAATAATCTCACTTTCAGTATGCCTTTAGTTGAATTTTTAAGTTCAATTTTGTCAGTATACTTTAGAATGATGGCTAGATAGTATACGAATATATTCCATGTTAGTTGGACAGAATTGACTGTTTTGCTTATAATTATCAACGTCCAGCATCATCATCATCTTCTTCTTCTTGTCCATTCCATCATTATCTAGAATTAAATTTAATTTTTACTTTTTATGTATAGTCCCTGCAAATGAAAACCTTATCCTGCTTGCTGCCATTAAAGATGCACCGCTCGTGTCATTTTCATTATTCATTTGGTTGAATTGTCAAGTTTGTTCGTATTATTATCTCATCGAAGACTTGAGGTTGACTTGGATACAATATAACGCTTTCTTGTTCACCATCAGATTCATAAGTTTAGTTCAAATATTAAAAAGGATTAAACATTTTATTTTAATCTATGTCCATCATTATGCCATTGTTGGGTGTGCCTCTTGATTTCATGTTTTTATATTGATGAAAATGCTGATTAAGGATATAAAAATTACCCTCCTCCGTTGCATGAAGAAGATCTGACTAGGTAATCCATAAAATGTAAAGTTTCCCTATGGTTAACACTAATCTCCCAACTAATAAAATCACTAAAGGGGTGGACTCATCACATTCCTTGAGAATTAATTTATAGCTTCAATGCATTATGAGAAAATAGCTATATTTTTTGAACCTTTATATCCTAGTATAACTGTAACTTTGGAAGAATTCTTAGTATAGGTTTTCACACTTATTTAGTTGAAAACCAGTCTAATCAATGGATTGTGAAGAGTTTCATATGGTTAATGTCATTCTATTTGCCTTCATTTCTTTGTAACTTTATGTTTACACTTTAATAGTTGTGAACTTATAAATAGATGCAATGTATAAGGTTCTATGAGATATGTAATGAAATGAAAAATGGATCCTCTTTATTCTCCCCTTCAACCTTCTCTCATATTCTCCACCTCTCTATCTCTACCACTTGTGTGTTTTTTTTCATAACAATTATCTAATTTTCTTTTGACTTTTAAGTGTTTTTCTTTCCCTTCCTAGAGCGTGCGAGCATGTGAGAGACAGAATTTGATTGGAAAGAGACACATAACACATTAAATTTTATATAACGAATTTGTGGAACAGCTATTTTTAAGTATGCTGCACGCACTACTACAATAGTAAAGAAATTATATAGAGATAGGAAATTTACACCTTTAACTATATATATAATATAAATTTGGACGTATCATTCGTTTTAAAATACAATATCGATTCAATAGTACAACAGTGAAAGCAGAAACTCATTACCTTATATTATTCAAACATTTAATGTTTTGAGATGTTACATGTTACATTAAAACAAAAAAAAATTGTTGATGAAAAAATTGCTGCGGAAAGTGATACTTTTAATTTTGACTTCCGGCCACAGCTTTTTAGTGACTCTTAGCGTATAGCTCAAGATAACCATTTAGTACCTTCTATTTTATCTTTGAAAATTAAAGGGAAAAGCTAATGAGGAGGATATCATAGTATTTGCTCTATCCTTCTCAACGGTGCATCTAAATATATCATTGTTTGTACTATCTAAACCACCTCAAATTATTTTTATCATTTTCTTCTCAATACATTCAAATTCTTCAGCATGTGTGTTTATAACAAATCTTATACTACCTCTAATATTTAATATAAGAGTTAGTTGAGATTTTTTGAGAAGATAAAAAAAACTAAATACATTATTGAACTTTTAGGTAATTAAATATCTTCCATGGCAATTTGTTGTAATTCTCCCTAATAAAATTAGTAACCTAGATTATGGAACAATTTATATCATCCTTACAACATATATCCTCCAATTAGAGGTAATCTTATTCGAACTATACAATCAATGTCTTGGTCCATAATATAATTCATTTAGGGAGTAATTAATACTTATTTATCACCTATGTGCATGTAATTAATGCTAATATGACTCATTTTATTGTTATCTCTCATCCAAAATTATTTACTTATATAGGTGAAGTTGAAAATTTTCTTCAATTCAGAACATGTTTAATTATAAGTTAACTATCATTCCATAGTTATAGTAAATTAGTTGAAGTAACTTATATTATGAATATGAGGAAGTATTTTGTATTGCCTTTCCTTGAATGTGTTACAGGATCATCATTAACCAAAGAGAATTTGTTATATATGGTTAGTTTTGATGATGTTAAATATAAAAGAGCAAAAAGTTTTTATAATGCATATAGATTTACTACTATATTTATGCATTCTTTTAATTGGAGGATGATTGGGTTAAATAACTCAATTTGAATATTAAAATGTTTTAAATATATATTATATTATCATACATTGAGTCATCATTATGACCTAATCTTCATTTGGGTGCTCAAAAGTGATTCTTAAAGATAAAACTCGAGTTCAATATCAACAACTCGATTATAATAAGTTTCTGGAGTTTCTTGAAGCAAAACTTGAAGCAAAACTCAACTTTTAAACTCAAAATGTTGAGATTTTGGAGTCAAAACTCGAGTTTCGACCCCTTGTAGTCAAAATTCGAGTTTGGATCATAAAACTTGAGTTTTGACTTTCTCTATTAACTTTTAGCTCAATATATGTTTGGTATTTTGATCATATCTTTCAAAACACAATCCAATTGATGTGAAACCAATTTCATATGCAACTACACTCCAAATGTGATTCAACACCAAGAACAACATCAAATCATTGTATAGGAAGAAGATATAAATTTACTCCACTCTTATATCCAAGTTTTATATTAACCTTTATCACGAGGCATTGCTGCAACCTTTGTTGCTTGTGCGTGCTCAGTTTCATCCAGATAATATCTTCTACGATATAATAATAATAATAATAATAATAATAATTGTTGTTATATTTGGTGTATCTATATATAACAGTGATCTCTAGTCGTTTGACAAACAAATTTAATACTCAAATTATGCAAATAGTGGCACAACCTAAGATCAATTCTTCAAGGGGCTTAAATGTCTCTAAGTAATTAGTTAGCAAATTAATTCAACAAATTAAGGAATGAAATTGTTTATGTCATTCAAATTTGAATTAAGGTCATTTTCTAAACTATGATTTAGTTTGATACAAGAAAGTGAATTGGTATAAAAAAATGCTTCCCAAGACTCCGCCCTCATTGCCTTCCAACATTAGGGCTCATCCTCAACGCATCTCATGTTGCAATAATTAGATCAAATATGAATGGATTCAGCAGAAATAGTAGTAAAGTAATATTGATCAATACTACTCCAGAATTATTCACAACAATCAGACCTTAATAGTTAATCAACCACACTGAATGAAGCTACTCTCAATCAAGAAGATAATCTCTGTCACTAATATCTAACCATTAATGAAATGAAATAGAATCTAAGTTCACAATCCCAAACATTTCAACAATCCATTACAAATTAATAGAGATTTAACGAGGAGAGTGGAGGCTTCATGAACTCCCTGTGTCAAACGAGGCTCGGGCTCGGCCATAATCCTTGGAAAGACGATCACTCAGCTGGACATGTGGATCTCCACAGCAGCAGCGTCGGCAACCTTGAATCTAGGTGTTACCATGGCTGACTCCAACAGTAACGATGTGTGTGAGAGCGAGAATCTGAGATGGAAAGAAGGCGAAATCTGGAACTGATAATGGCGGAGGAATGAAGCAAAAGAGTCTGAAAGTGGAATAGGCTGGGTTGTGGAGTCACGATGAGAAGATAGAGACCAAGAACGAACAAGGTGAAGGTGTCCGGGGATGGAGGTGAGATGGGTAGATGGTTCGGTTGTGACGGAAGGTAGTAGGTGACGAAAAATGGAAGGAAAAGATTATTCAGAAAGATGGGATTAGGCGGAGCTTAGAGGTATTGTCAGGTGGAGTGAATGGGGTCAGGAGACACGTGACTGGGTCTATAGTCTGTGACAAAAAAAAAAAGAATCAGCTGGAAAATGGGTGTGCCTTTTTAGACGAGTTACGGTGAGAGAGTGAATTGGAGAGTTGGAGGATGTATTGGTCAGAGTACATGGAAAAGAGACCAATTGAGTGTGACGGTTGTGACAGCTGGACACTTAACAAAGTTTGTTTTCCTCCATTCCATTTAGTTCCTCTAACTAAATTGGTTGGAGCTGGTTCCTTGAGCCTTTGTTTCAAAAAAAATGTCCTGCACATCAGATACCAATATGATGTATACCTACAGTAATAGGCATTAGGGAATTTTAAATAGTGATAAAGGTCAAATTTAACAATTAATTCATATAATCACTCTTTAACAAAATTAATCTCTAATATATACATTTAAGGTCAAATAAATCATCCAATGGTCAATATTAAGTACAATTAATTCCTATAGAATAGGGATTTATCAAATAGTCTCATGCTTCTTATTCTTTAACTTTCTTTTTTGCATAAATATGTGATATCCTTAAAAATAATATCTGATTGTCTTTATCGGACACAAATAAATTTTTACGGACCTTATACCTGGGAATTAAAATCCGCAAGAAGAAGTAATTTTTTCTTGTAGTGAAAGCTCAAGGGTATTTTTGTATCTTTAAAAAAATAGAAATTAGAGGCAAGTTTTGTGATGCCATCTAACGTGTGAAAAGCAAAAAGGGGGGGGGGGGTCAACCTTATTAGTTGAAGCATTCAATTCAAAGGTTGGAAAAAGCTGAGTGGTTATATTATTTGAAATTGTCAAAACCAAATGGAACGTTGATTTTCCTTTCCCTTTCCCTTTCCGACGTCATTATCTACAATTAATTTTAATGTTTACTTCTATACGTAGTCTATGCAAATTAAAACCTTATCCCGCTTGCTGCCATTACTTCTATATGTGTCATTTTCACTATTCCCTTGGTTGAATCGTCAAGTTTGTTCGTATTATTACCCCACTCGAACAGTTAAGGTTGACCTGACTCCTATATATAAGATTTGACCGTTGTGTTAGCCCAATAACGTCAGACAAACCAAGTAAACGCATCCTTGAAAATTCCACCAAGTTGGAGCCCGTTTGGATGGGCGTTTTCCCCACCAAAAGGAGCTTTTGGAAGCAAAAGCGTTGTGGACAAAATTTTGGCCGTTTGCAGAAACGTTGGGCAAGGAATTACTTTTAGGAAAAAGGAGCTTTTAGAGAGAAGTTACTTGGAGCTCCTTTTAGGCAAAAAGTTACCTTCATCAAGGTTGAAGCGTGGTCCCCCGCTGGAGCTATTTGGTCCCCCAAACGGCGTGGTAGTGAGTTTCATAATGTCGTCGATGAGAAGCAGGTCAGAGTTACGGGCAGTTCTCTTGGGATCGGTGGCGAAGAAGACTACCATTTACCCTTGCTGTAGCCTTCAGACACAGTTCGCTGCTTCGCTGAGCTACTCGTATGAACGCTTCATCAACGCCTTCACAAATCCAACACCGCATATGCATGGCTCCTAGGCACTGCATTGCCATGTAAGCTACAGCAGCGACATTTTCTTAAAATTATTACGAAGCGGTGATGGAATTGGAAATGGAAGAAAACTTTTTTCCTTTTACTCCTTTATTTTAAATTTTTATCATTATTTTTTTTTCTCAAAATTATTTCAAATAGCTAAAATAAAATATTTATGAATGTGTAACATTTAATGAGATTCATGTCTTTTTACGTAATTTGTCAACAAAAATCACTTCTTCAACACTATCCAAATGTTTTTCCTTTTTTAAAAAAATCGCTTTCCCACTGCTAATCCAAACATAAATCACGTTACACTTTTAACTTTTACTCAGAATTCCTTTTCTAAAATGACTTCTACAAAAAGTAACTTCTTCTACTGCTTATCCAAACAGATCCACCAAACACAACACAACAAGTGTTGAGTGAACTGGGATAGGGGCCAAATTTTTACCAACCGTACCAATATTTAGAGATTACCAAATTTTTAATGCAAACCTTTTTTTTTTTTTTGCACTGGGATATGGAGATTACCCACCAACACAACAAGCTAGGATGGTGGTCACGTGAACTGGAATAGGGGTCAAATTTTTACCAACTGTACCAATATTTGCTTGCATTTAAAATAAACAATTCTCATCGTATTAACGTGGAATGAATTATTTTTTTCGTGTAAGCACCCGGTATACTATCCAACCCTTTAACAAATTATAAATCAAACTAGTCATAATCTGATTATAGTATGATCCATTAGGACGGTAACCTTTGGTTAAATTGTAACAATCCTCTATCACTTGATCCAAGTGTTGAGTGGTGTTGAAATGAATTATTATTTGAGAAAAAACTACACTTGACGGTTCCAAACTATAGAATAAGAATGCATTAAATATTCTATTGCAAATATTTGACTCCAACTCAGCTTCTCTGCATTTGACGATGCTCCTATATAACCATCAATTATTTAGCGCCATATATTGAAAAATCTGTAATATTGAATTGTTTCAGTAATTTACAGTCCCAATGACCCTAAAACACATTGAAATTTCCATGAAGGGGCTTTCACAATAAACAAAGACTTGAGGTTGACTTGACTCCTATATATATATGATGCTGTAAGGCACTTGGTCGACAAGTTTGTAGGCAAAATTAGAGAAATATTCTCTCTAATAATTTCCTCAATAACATCAAGCAAACCATCAGGTTAGCGGTCTCTTTACTTTTCCATCTCTTTTCTTATATATGTACATGCTACTTTTAAAATTGTGTTACCTCTTATTTTATTTTATAACTTTGCCTTCATGATCACCATCAGATTCATAAGTTTAGTTCAAGTATTAAAAAGGTTTAAATGTTTTCTTTTAATCTATATCCATCACTATGCCATTGTTATGCATCTCTCTTGATTTCATGTTTTTAAGTATGGTTGTTCCATTTTTCTTAAAACCGATATTCATAGCTTCAGAAGAAGTAGAGTCAAGACTTGATACAATAATTAGTCCCCCTCGTCAATCTTCTTCTTTTGTTACAGCTAAACTGTATGCTGAGATGTAAAAATTACCCTCCTACATAGCACGAAGAATAATTAACTAGGTAAACCATAAGATGTAAAGTTCCCCTATCTGCATGGTTAACATTAATCTGCCAACTAATAAAATCACTAAAGGGGTGAGGCTGGTCACACCCCTCGAGAATTAATTAATAGCCGCGATGCAATATAAGAAAATAGCCATATTCTTATAACCTTTATCCCGGTATAACGTTAATTAACAGCCGTGAGGCAATATAAGAAAAGAGTAGCAATGTCGATAACTTATTATAAACAAGATGTCCATAAATCTAATCCTAAATATAAAATCTAATTTTTATTGCAATTCGGAATAAAAATTGTATGTGCCACATCACTCACCAATACTTTCATCTCACAAATGCCTCTTATAAGATTCGGATCTAGTCCTCCTCCTATTTGTGTGAAGGCTCTTGCCACGTGAAGTGTGATGAACCTAAACTAAATCCTTCAGATAAAATATTATACATATAAATATGAACTTAAGTTTATTGGTTGCATGTTTTTGATGGTCCAAGTTGTTATACATAACAATTACTATTATTAATAAATTTTGATCTAACATATTTATAAATTAGTATTCACTTAAAATACATAAAGAGGTCGTCTTATATTTCTTGAGATCATCATAAGTAACATGTAGTCACAAGAACTTGGACAATATCCATAAGTGGATGGTATTTGTTATAAAGTATAGTTTTTTAATAGTTTTATTCTTGGTCATGAATATGTAATGATAAGTAATTTGTCGGCAAGGAAAAAACAACGAATTTTTTTAAATATTTTCAAGAGTAATTTTATCCAAAATAAATACATGGCCACGAGCACACAACCAAATTGGAGATGCCTAAATCTAATGCGTGGGCCTCCAGTACGCCACCTTCTCAATTTTTTTCCCTTTCGGTATTAGCTTTTACATAAAATTCTGTGAGTAAATATTTGAGGTGAACTCGGCTTCTCTATATTTGACGATGCTCCTATATAACCAACAATTGTTGAGTGTCATATATTGCAGAATTTGTAGTGTTGAATTGTTTTAGTAATTTACTGCCCCAATGACGCTAAAACAAATTGAAATTTCCATGAAGTTGTAAGGCACTTGGTCGACAAGTTTGCAGGTGAAGTTAGAGATATATATTCTCTTTAATGATTTCCTCAACAACATCAAGCAAACCATCGATCAGGATAGTTGTTTTTTTTACTAAATTATACTTTTAGTCCTTTATGTTTGCGTCATGTTTCACTTTAGTTCTTTAAGTTTAAAAAGTGCAATTTTAGTCCCTCAAACTTAACGCCGTTAGTCTCTCTTAACGGAAATTACTGACTCATCAAACTTAACCCTATTATTTGAAATCTTTTTTTATTTTACACAATTTAAATATCAAATTCATTATATTATTAAATTAAAATTAAAATGTGAGTATGTTTTGTCAACATTTTATTGCACAGTCATCAATTAAATTTGATGAGTCAGCAATTTCCGTTAAGAGAAACTAACGGTGTTAAGATTCAGGGACTAAAAGTGCACTTTTTAAACTTAAATGACTAAAATGAAACCTGATGCAAACATAAAGGACTAAAAGTATACTTTAACCTTTTTTTTAACTTTTTCCATCTCTTTTCTATATATATGTGCACATGTTACTTTTAAAATTATACATGTTAACTCTTATTTCATATATAACTTTGTCTTCAAACCATCAGAGTCATAAGTTTAGATCAATAATTGAAAAGGATTAAACGTTTTCTTTTATTCTATGCCCATCACTGTGAAATTGTTGTGTGTGTTTCTTGATTTCATGTTTTTATATTGAGGAAAATGCTGATTAAGGATATCAAAATTACCCTCCTCCATAGCATGAAGAAGACTTAACTAGGTAATCCATAAGATGTAAGGTTTCCCTATCTATATGGTTAACACTAATCTCCCAACTCATAAAATCACTAAAGGGGTGGACTCATCACATTCCTTGAGAATTCATTAATAGCTTCAATGCAATATGAGAAAATAGCTATATTCTTTGAACCTTTATCCCAGCATAACCGCAAGTCTGGAAGATTTTCCAGTAGAGGTGCTCACACTTATTTTGTTGAAAACCACAGTCTATGTTGTAATTTAAATTTTCCTGATAAAGTTTGAATAAAAATCCTCGGATACCATAAATATGTTTCTCATATTTAATGTAAGCATCTAATCATGATGGATATTATTATCCTTGAGCATCCTTAAATATTGATTACCATTTGTGTCCGATAAAGACAATCAGAAATTATTTTTGTGGACATTTTTTTTTGGCATGGATGATCTTAGCTTGTTAACTTATTTCCCACCTAGCTAACCACTAATAAGCATGGCGCTGAATTTTTTTTTTTTGGAAGAGTTTCATATACGTTCACGAACAGACACGTCGACATGTCCATCTACATGTAAAGTTAATTTGAATAATTTCATCTTCCAATTCACTATTAAGATGCTTTGTAAGTCCTCAACACAATATTAATTCATATAAGAATCAGTTGACTTCTTTTATGATATTGAAAAAGCGTTGGCAAAAAAAATGATATTTGAAAAAGCTAATTAACTGACGTATTTATCATTTTTCAAACTAATTTGTCTAATTTATAACTGATATATAATCTAGTGATACACATATAATTATTTCAGAATATACATTATAATTATAATTAAGTAATTTATTTTATTTTTATAATCTCCTAAAAAATTAATTAATTATTGTATTAAGGATGTATATATTTGACGGTTTTGTGTACATTCCATTGACACAACAATAACCCTTATTTTATTAGTTGGGGTTGATTACATGGATTTCATAACCTTATTGCCGTTCTAATGACAATCAAATTTTTTTATAGATTGTTAACTAAAAAGTCATGTTTAATACTTCATTAAATGTTCCTTTAATTCTTCCACATTTTTTACAATATCTAAACCATTTCAATTAAATGTTCCTTTAGATTTACTCTCCTGTGCTTTTTTGTTGTTGAAGGCTATTATTCAATAATAAATTTCAATTATTTTGCAAATTTTCATTATTGTGGTCATTGAAGGATTTGAAGATATTTCTTATTTATAAAATCTTTTAATTTTCAGCTGTGTCCCAAATTGCCACAGAGGATGAATAAGAAAAAACGTGCTTTACAGAAAATTGATTCGTTAAGCTCTCTGAAAGCTAAGTTAGAAACTACGGACCGTTTGGAGTTTCGCACACCATTGAGCCATTGCATCTACAGGGTGCCACCAAGACTTCGAAAAGTGAATCAAGCAGTCTATGCTCCTAATGTTGTTTCCATTGGCCCATATCACCATGGAAACAAAAGATTCAAATCAATGGAAGAGGACAAATTGTGGTTCCTCTACAAATTTTTGAAGAGGACTCAAGAGAAATCAATTGACGATTATGTTTTAGTCATAAGAGATCAGGAAGGTAAAATTCGACGCTGTTATTCGGAGGTTATTCCAATGGAGAGTCATGAATTTGTAAGGATGATTCTAACTGATGCTTGCTTCATCATTGAATACTTTCTTTTAAGGCTAGAAAACGACCTTTGCCATTACAAGCTATGGTTAATGGATATAAGAGTAGACTTGATTTTGCTTGAAAACCAGCTACCGTTTTTTGTTCTTAAAGATCTATTTGACCTAACTTTTCCCAATGGATACAAAAATGATATGCCATTCGAGTTTGTCACCTTCCGCTACATTTATGGTGCATTCGAGCGTCAAATATTTCCTAACGAAAGACTTCGTGAGAAGTTTACGTTCTCGTATTTTGTACAATATCACATGCCGACACTTGCTGATGGTACTCTACAAGTGCATCACTTGTGTGATATGCTAAGAATCTTTTATGTCCGACTTGATCAAGTATCAAGGAAACTTAATTTCAGCAAAATGGAGCTTGTATATAGTGCAAGCAAACTACATGACGCAGGAATTGAATTTAAGGTCAATGAAGATGAAATAGGCTTACTTGAGCTGAAATATTCAAAGGGAGTGTTGGAAATACCAAGAATCATGATATATGATAGCACAGAGACCTTGTTTAGAAATGTGGTTGCATTTGAGCAGTGTCACTTTCCTTCATCAAGAAGCATGACTGATTACATGGTGCTCTTGGTACATCTTATCGGAACAGGAAAAGATGTCGAAGTGCTTGTTGAAAAGGGAATTATAGAGAACTTCGTAGGGGAGAATGAAGCATTGGCTTCCATAACCAAGAAATTGGACAGGCATGCTATCTGCGAACATTTCAATGATGATTATGTGTCTCTATCTGAGGACTTGAACCACTTTTGTGATAGTTCATATCACAGGTACAAAGCAATCTTCAAGCAGCAATACTGGAGCACTCCCTGGAGGAAAGCATCTTTCTTGGGAGCAATTCTTCTTCTTTTCCTCACTTTGATCCAGACAATATCTTCAGTCTTTGCCCTATTTAAGAACTAGCTCCAAAGCTATTGTAAGACTCAAGCCCTCATTAATTAAACATGTGGACTATTATTTTTTTCTTGAACGCTGCTTCAGCGGGTTTAGTTGCTTTTAGTAAGAATGTTCATTTTGTTTTTTTGTTTTTGCTATAAGGTTGTATCTAGCTGAGTTTTTCTGTTTTAGCGGTGTGTTACAAGGATTTTGAGTTTTAAGTTTGGCCTCAGCTTTTGATGTTTGTACTGTTTTGTTTTGATTAATAAAATTGACCTTGTTTTGGCAGATAAAAGAAAAAAGAGAACGGCTTTAGGTATGTTTGTGTGGGAAGGGATTTCTTTGCTTCTTTGTATTTGTTTACTTCTTGCAAGTCTTCATGATCACGAGGCATCATAGATATGATCTTGTTCTTTTTTAAAGCCATTATATATTCTGCTCTATCTCACATGGTGGGATATCGACAAAAATTTATTGGTTTTGAAGACTAAAACGAAAATGGGGTAAATTTGAATTATTAGATATTGTATTAACAATTAGTTGTTACACACTCTCGATATTTTCACTCATTTCCCCTCGCTCTCTTAATAAATAAAAGTATATTTGAAAGAAAATTACTTCATTTATATTTTTTTAGGTAACATTCTATATTTTTATTACTTTTAATTAATTTTAATCAATATTTTCATGATTTCATCAAGAGCATTTTACTAATTACAACTTGCACACAAACACACACACTCTCTCTCACAGTACTGTTGTCACATCAGTTTCAATTTTTTTTAATCATTAATCATTATAGCCACTTCATTATGGTCCCCCAAACTGTTCTTTAGGACTGGTTTTCAAAAAGAGTTTGGACATTATTTTCGGTGTTGGTAAAAATGTGATTAGTAAAATCTGTAAATAAATTTTCAAAATTTGCAACTAAAATTTAGAGCAAAGTTTTTATAATTTATTGCCAAACTTTCCTGATGTTACAATCATATGATTATGGATTTTGTATATAACTAAAAAGCAAATCAATATGTAAAATAACTTAAAAAGGGTGCAAGGCCTTTAACAAAGACTAAACTTGAGGTGAAGGTATAACATGGCAAATGAGATCCATTGGATGTGTAGCCAAAAAGTTGGTTTTCCAAAGTTAGGAAAAAATTTGAAAAACTGAAAAATAACCATATGAACTGTATAATTTCACAAAATAAACTGTATTAACTGATCAAAAAATTGGACAAATTGTCTTTTTTCCTATAAGGAATTCAATAAGCTTCATTTAAAGACTTGAACCACTCAATTTCAATTTTTTAGAAATAGTTATAAATTTTTAAAATTGGTCCAAAAATCGGAATATTTACCAAATGAATAATAACTTTGGTAAGTTTTTAAATTTTGTTGCTTTGTCCAATTCTATGTATGGAAGATAGTTAAGTGATTCAATAATATACTCTAATGAAGTATTAAGAGGTGATAAGTGACGTGTGACATTTTGCTTCAAAACCAACTACCATTTTTTGTTCCTAAAGACCTATTTGACCTAACTTTTCCCAATGGATACAAAATTGGAATGCCATTTGAGTTTGTTACCTTCACCTTTCTTTATGGTGCATTCATGTATTATATGTTTCCTAAACAAATACTTTATAAAAGTTTACGTTCACATATTTTGAACAACATCACCTACAGAGACTTGCTGATGGTACTCTGCAAATGCATCACTTGTGTGATATGCTAAGAATCTTTCATGTACAAGTTGATCAAGTACCAAGGAGAGGTAAATGCATCGAATTGAAGCTTGTATACAGTGGAAGCAAACTATGATGCTGGAATTAAATTTGAGGTCAACGAAGATGAAATTAGCTTACTTAAGTTGAATTATTCAAATGGAGTGTTGAAAATACCAAGAATCAGGATAGATGATGCCACAGAGACCCAGTTTCAAAATGTGGTTGCATTCGAGCAGCGTCAATTGTTGGGATTAGAACGTACATGCAGCGGAATTTAAAATTTTCTAATCCCAAATACGGATCTGTCAAAGGTGTTTAGATCGAGGAGATGAAGGCGTACCTTTTGCGTTTCAAGATTGTCCCTTCCTTTGCGTCTGAATCTCTTCAGATTCCACAACCTCCGCGCTCTTGCTTCCGATCACGAGGAGCCAACGTTCTTTCAATCGCCTCCCTCTACCGGTATCAACGCGAATAGTCTCCAACAATAGCAGCGTGCTAGCGCCTTTTCGATTCTCTCTCTCTCTCTCTCTAGGGTTTCGTGGCTCAAGAGTGAATTGGATAATACCATTTTGTGGCTGTATTTTTACCTTCACGTTGACCGCCCATAATTCGGTATGTCCTGAGTGCGCTGCGATTTACTTGACAATCGTTACATATGAAAACAACATATTTAAACATCTTTCAAAGCAATAATTTACAAATGGTAAAACTTACGTATCAAAGACATATTTTTGCTCTTTCCCAGGCTTCCTGCCAGTCAACGGATCAAACCAATACACAGTATTTAGAAGGGGACAGACAACGCAGAGACTCCAATGATGACTACAACAGCACAT